>CAUYTI010127802.1:0-28954 GCA_963575145.1 Galago senegalensis | reverse complement strand
GCTATTTTTTGGTTGCAGCCGTCATTGTTGTTTGGCGGGTCCGGGCTGGGGACTCGAACCCGCCACCTTAGGTGTACGTGGCTGGCGCCTTAGCCGGTTGAGCTATAGGCGCCGAGCCGAAAGTTCTATTTTCAATAGAGACGAGCCCGGGTCTCGCTCTTGCTCAGGCTGGTCTCAAACTCCCAAACCTAAGCAATCCACCCACTTGGGCCTCCCAGAGTGCTAGGATTGTAGGCGTAAGCCCCAACAGCTTGTTTAATTCTTCTAAGAGCTCACAGGAAGGGGTTCTAAGTTAAATAACTTTCTAAAGTTACACAGAAGACAGGAAAGCCTGGGTTTGGATGCAGAAAGTACACACACCAAAAGCCTCCGCACACATCTGTTGTCACTGCTCAAGTGCTGGGGGTACTATCCTCTGTCCTCTGGGTAGGAGTAGGGGTGGACTTCAGTCGGTGGTGGCTCTGACGTCTTCCTATGATTCCTAGGCTTTTGCACTGCCATAGAGCGCCCCCGTGAGGTCACTTCACTCCCCACCATGTTCCAACGCCTCACCAGCCTCTTCTTCAGCACCCCTCCGTCCCCTGAAGACCCTGACTGCCCCCACGCCTTCGTCTCGGAAGAGGATGAAGTGGATGGCTGGCTCATCATTGACCTTCCCGGTGAGACCTGAGTCAGGGGCCAGGATTCTGACTCTTGGGCCTGTGAAGTAATCCTAAGGGCAGATGGTGAAGCAGCGGAGGGAAGGATCTGCTAGGGGGTTTGTGAAGTTCCCCCAACCTTCCGGGCGACTTGGGGCTGAGCCAGTTACACTGGAGGTAGAGTAACAGAGCTCTTTCCCAGGACAGCCTGGACTGCCCTCTGGCAGGGCAGTCTTAGGGGCCACAGATAAGGCCCCTTCGGGTGGCAAGTGGAGACTTCTGGCCTATGGGTGCCCTGTGGGCGCTGGGGGCAGATCTGCGGGTCTGACTAACGATGCCCTTTCTCTCTCTGCCCCACTGTGTCCCGTGTGCGTGTGTCCCTCCCCGCTGTTCCTCCTCTGCGTGGCTTCCCCCCTCCTGCGCCCGGTAGACAGCTACGCGGCTCCACCCAACCCCAGGGCCGCCCCAGCCCAAGCAGGCCGCCCCCCACCCGCGCCCTCCTTGATGGACGAGAGCTGGTTTGTTACCCCTCCCGCATGTTTTACTGCAGAGGGGCCTGGACTCGGGCCCACCCGTCTCCAGAGCAGCCCCCTGGAGGACCTCCTTATCGAGCACCCAAGCATGTCCGTTTACGTCACCGGCAGCACCATAGTGCTAGAGCCTGGGCCGCCGTCCCCGCACTCGGACGCTGCCCTGCCTGACGGCGATCTTAGCGACCTTAGCGACCGGTGAGTGGGCTGGGGGAGGGCCCTGGAAGCCGAGTGACATGAATCTTGGAGACCAGAGTCCAGGCTAGGAGGCAGGAGGCCAGGCCCGGAGCCCGCCTGGCACTTAAGGGGGTTGTGGCCTTGAGAGGCGCGTCTTTGAGACAAAGGGTGTGGCCTGTGGGCTGGGTGGGGTGGGATAGAGGGCCCCAAGGCTAAAAGCAACCGAGGCTGAGCATGAAGGGGCGGGGCTTTGGCGGTGGGTGTGTCTTTGGGCCAGGGCGGGGCTTGTGGTCCAGAGGCTTTGGTGGGGTTGGGAGGCTTGAGGGGCGGAGCTGGAGCGCGGAGGTAGTGGTCAGTCCACTGGTTTGTACAGAAGGCAAGGGCGTTATTAAGGGTTGAGGCAGAGACTCCGCTGGACCAGTTTACTTGTGACAGGTACTAGAACTGACGGAGCCCCTCTCTGTCCCTGCAGAGAGCTGGCGCCTGCCCGCCGCGAGCCCCGGGCCCTGCGCCATGCTGCCGCTCCCCTGCCGGCGCGGGCAGTGCTGCTGGAGAAGGCCGGCCAGATGAGGCGGCTGCAACGAGCCCGGCAGAGGGCCGAGCGCCACGCGCTGAGCGCCAAGGTGGTACAGCGGCAGAACCGAGCCCGCGAGAGCCGTCCGCGCCGGCCCAAGCACCAGGGCAGCTTTGTCTACCAACCGTGTCGGCGCCAGTTCAACTACTAAGTTTCCGTTGGCCGCCCCACGAACCCAGGCTGCGATCCGCTTCTGTCCCCTCCGCAGTAGCCACTGTGCTTCTCGAGGGGCAGCTGTAGCCCGCCTTGGGCTGGACACCACAACCTCCCTGCTGCTTAAAGTGTGTGAGGTTGGGTGATAGCTCTTCTGTCCTGGACTCTCTCGATTACTCAATCTCTGATCCTCTATAACCTGCCTCTGAACCCCCTTCACCCTCCCTCCCCTGGTCCCCACGCACAGCATCTAATCCTCCAACCCTCCCCACCCCCATTCCTAACCTTCCATCCTTTCTTCTCTGGACCCCATTCCTGTTTGTCCCTTTCACCCTCTGTCCAGTCCTCTGCCTCTAGCCCACCTCTATTTCTGAGAGCCTTGTTCCTGTCTCTGATCTGGCTCGTTCCCTTTTCAGCTTCTACCTTACATGACTCACCACTATCCCATGTTTGACGTTTCACACTCACTCCTGTTCCCTTATTATTCATTCCCAATAATAACAAACGGAGGGGACCCTGAGCCCAGCTCTGATCAGGTACAACCTGTGAGGCCTGGGCCTCTGTCCTTGCCTTCCAGTAAGGGCTCAGGCTCAGGGTTTTGCTTTTAGTTTTCCTCTTTCCTTCTGCCCTAGTGGCTGGGCTCCTTGGAGCTGCTTAGGCCTGGAAAGGTAAAGTATGTGGAAGAGGACAGTGAGATGTGTGTCTCAGAGGGAGAAGAAGGAGGGAACTGAGGGAAAGGAGCAGCATACTGGAGATGTTGACAGGACAGACTGGTTGAGAAGCTGTAGGGAGCAGGGCACCATGGGAGCTTGTACTGTGCTTGCTCAGAGAGGCCAAGCCCTGCTCTCAGGCCAAAGCCTGGAGTCTGCCCCTATTTCCCTTTCCTATAATTCATTTCCCAGATCTCTTCCTGAAATCCACTTGAGTCTGCAGACCCCTGAGTCTGAAAGGCTTGGTTAGTACCTTGCCACTCTACCCGACATGCCATCCCAGAGTAGAAGCTAGGCAAGGCCCTGCCATCCTGGCTATCTGTTCACATGTCCAAGGTGCTAGAACTAGCTTAGGAGAGATGCAGGCCAGAGAGCTTCTTGGTGGAAAGTACCCACACCCCAAGTAAGAATGCAGAGAATGATGCTTGGAGAGAATGAACTGTGGGATGAAGCCATCTCAAGACAGTTTAGCCTTCATCTTGCCTCTGGCCTTGTATTTCACACCCGCTCAGTATGGCTAATAAACACTCCTGAGTTGGGAGGCCAGGAGCCCCACTGTCTCAGTCTCCCAATTGCCCCTATCCAGGTTCAGGGCTTCAGGGGGCTTCTCATTTTCTCCCAAAGGGCTCTTTCTTTCTAGGCTGCTGGGGAGAAATGGATGCCCTGTGGCCTCTCCTCCTTCATTAAGTATGTAGAGGAGGGTATCTGAATCTCTGGGTAAGACAGAGGGGAGAGGGGCAGCTAGTTGTTTTCCTTCTGGTAGGACTAAATTTTGAGCTCAGATACCAGCAACAGCCTCTTGGGATGCCCCGAGTTTCTTCCTATTTCCTCTTTATAGCTGTCCTTACCTGGTGTGTGCTCTTTCTTCCTTGAAACTTTTAAGATTTCCTGTTACATACTAATATAGGTCTTCCCTCTCACTCCGATTATAGGTTTCTAGGTGTCACAGCCAAACTAAGGCTTGGAGAAAACTCTGCATTCCCATGAGGGTTATGGCAGCTGCCCTCCCTGACCCTATATCCCTCAGGTATTATGTGGGATATGTGGGTAAGGGATGGGGTATCCTCCATGGATGCTGCCATAGGTTAGAGAAAGACCTGTTGGTTTCTCCTATCCCAGAGTATAGGCTTAAAATCATACTAAAAACAGATCAAAGTCCCCATGCCAGTCTACTATGGCTGTAATAGTTGACAACCTTGCTCCTCCTCTCCCAAAATTTTGTTACAACCTAGTTGCTTTTATTCTTCCAGCCACCCACTGGGCAATTAATTCACAGCCAGCCTAGGGTCTTTGGCACTTCCAAGAGCTGAAATTCCCTCCAGCCCTTCCTTCCCTCCTACTCACTACCAGCTGGGGCCTAGGCTAAGTCCTAGCCAGTACCCATGATCCTTCTGGTGAGGAAAGAGTTTAAGATATAATAGGGTATTTGGCTCAATTTTCAAAAGGCCCTGCCCTTACCTATATTTCTAGAGGCTCCTATAGTTCTTCTAGAACCTTCCAACCTCTCACTTAGCTGGTTGCAAGGCTTTTTTTTTTATTTTCCTATAGATTCTGTAGCATTTGAGTGTGGCAATATTTTAATTGTGTACAGATTTCTAAGAATCAACACTACTCAGTCTCCTGCTAGTCTGACTCCTGAAGCATCAGACCTTGTCATACTGTATTGACTGTGTATGTGCCTTTCACCTTGAGCATGCTTCAGGATTTTTTTTTTTTTTTAACTACAGAACTTGAATAAATGAGGGAACCAGAATTTACAAAGTCCTATGCAACCTTAGACAGGAGGGGTTAGAGAGTCTGTCTTAGCCAATGTTTTCAGAGACCCTGGAGATGTGTACTGGTTTGTGAATATTAATGTCAATATTACCAGCACTTTGCCAAAACTTATGTCAGAAAGACCTGTATCTAGAGTCTTGGTTACATCAAAGAGTGACTTCTAGAAGTTATTCCCTAGTTAAGTCTGAGTGATTCCTTCACATTGGGTGTCACTTTACGGCCTTTGCCAGTCTAGCCCCAGCAGGGCACTATGTATGTTTGAGTGCAGTTTGGTGCTGTTTTAGAGTATGCCTGCTCCCCTAATCCCTACCTGGAACCTTCTGATCAACTTGCTCTGACCCACAATGTCTTAGGTGCAACAGAGACCCCACTAGAGCTCTTCAATGCCTCTCTAGATCTTCATGACTTTATGTGAGGGGACTGAATGCAGACACATCATAGCCCACCTCTAATACTTTCCCTCTTACCCTTCCATCTAGTTCTGAATGGAATCAACAAGTTGAGTGCATCCCTGTTGGGTGTTTTGTGTTGAGGCTGGCTGATATAAGGAGATTTTGGTTGACCATGTTGTGCTATGTCAACAGACTCAAGAAAACAACCACCTCAACCTGGTCATGTGGCATGCCTGTGTATGTATGTAACAGGATTCTGATTGTTAGATTATAATGCTATTCCTCTATGGGAGAAAAAAATTAATATAAAGAAAAACAAATAAAAATCTATTTAAAGCACATTATGCTTTCTGAGTTGAGCTAAAGTATGAGAAGCACTTTGTAATCTCAAGCACAGTACTGGCATACAGTATTATTATTAAGCTGTCTTTGGTTCTGGTGTGTGCCATATGAGAGAGCAAGAGGGTAGATAAGATTCCTGGGAACTGAGCCAGACAACGTGGCATCTGACTCAACTACTTTTAGATGATCCTTATAATGCATGACACATACATGAAGACAGCTGAAATAGAGATGAGAAAAAAAGCGTGACAGAGAATCATCAACTCATCCTTTTGGTCTCAGGTGTTGTTGGATTATGGCAAGGGCAAGAATCCCCTGGAGGGAAGGGATGCCATAGTAGAGACAGCAGACCCAGGGTGACACAAGGACAAACCCCCTGCACTGGAGTCTCCTAAAGGTTGGGGGTGGGGTAGGCGCAGAAGCAATTGGCTTTAGGGACTATGTAAATTTTGAAGAATTGAGCCAGGAAAGAGAAAAACCTGGGCATATTGGTGAAAAAGTGCTGAGTTGCTGATAGCTTCCTGGCCTTAGGAAATCCTGGGTGGCTTGTGATCCTTTCAGTTGGTTATTTGCAACCAAAAGAAATGTACAGGCTCGGCGCCTATAGCTCAACCCGCTAAGGCGCCAGCCACGTACACCTAAGGTGGCGGGTTCGAATCCCCAGCCCGAACCTGCCAAACAACAATGACGGCTGCAACCAAAAAATAGCCTGGCGTTGTGGCGGGCGCCTGTAGTCCCAGCTACTTGGGAGGCGGAGGCAGGAGACTCGCTTGAGCCCAGGAGTTGGAGGTTGCTGTGAGCTGTAATGCCATGGCACTCTACCCATGGGGACAGCTTGAGGCTCTGTCTCAAAAAATAAAAAAAAATTAAAAAAAAATTAAAAAAAAAAAAAAAAGAAATGTACAGTGGTACAGTGCTGAATACAGGGCTAGTTTCTTCAAAGCCAAGAATAAGTTGAGAGAAAGTATGTGCATTTCCTTCAACTTGCTAGGTAGGAATCCCAGGGAACAAGATAGGAGTCTAATTTACAAAGAAGGCTGTGTCTACTCATGTATGATCCAAAGAAAGTTTGCTTACCCAATAATCCCTTACCAATAACATACCTTTGTGTTCTATAACAATAACATTTATTTAACACATTCAGTATTTCACATTGTACAAACCCTTAGATTCTCTTTATTCACTGGTCCATTTCTACAACAAATACATCCAAAACACTATATAATAAAATTATTTACAACACTTCCAAATGAGAAGATTGTGTTTGCCTCCGCTACTGCTATTCACACACAGTACTTCCACGGCACAATACATCATTAGAAGATCTAAAAATGGTCACCCTGTACTCTAGGTTGCTTAGGAAATGTAAAAACTAGTAACATTTATAATGGCATTAACTCCTCTCAATACATGACAACATTTTAGAAACTTTGAATGTCATCTTGCAACAGCAAAGGGCTCAACAACCCTGCTTCCCCTGCTGTACTTTACAAAACAGGTTGCAGGGATTAGGAAAAGGGCCACATTATTAAAATGACTACTGTACAGAAATGGATTTAAAAAAGTCACAGCTCAAAATTGCTCTTTGTAAAATTCACACACATTTACAAGTATCGAGTTGCCGCCCAGCTTGTTCACTTGGATTTTCTTCGCTTGGATTGCACCGCACTGGTTACGTCTGTGGGGGGGAAAGGAGGACATGTTCAGCTGATGCAACTCTTTACAGTAATGCCATTTAGGTAATCCACAACAACCAGAGCTGACCTGAGTGGTGCCCCATTAGACTCTGAATCAGTCTAAGAGGCACTTGAGTGGAGTCACTGGCTTTGCTTGATGATTTATGTGGGAAGAAGGTGGGGCCCTGCATATCAGGCCCTGGCAATTGGGAAAATGTGATATAGGTGGTGGAAGATAAAACATGCATACCTGGATAGAGAAAGTTTCAAGGTGAGGTTAAGTGTCAAGGTAATTAACCCCACAATCTCCCATCACCCAATGAAGTGTGGATAGTGCTTTTGGTGAGAAATCAATGGGTGATGCCACAAGCAAGTGAATAAATTGTACCAGAATGTGAAATAAGCAGTCTTTGGATCTGTGGCCCAGCGAGTTATACATGTATCTAATCTATGGATACTTACAGACAGCCTGCTTTGACATAGGTGGGCCTAGGTGAAGCTGAGGGCTTCATGGAAGAGGTGGGCGTGATTTATACACAGGATAACAGTGGCATGATGGGGCACAACTATTTTAATTCTTTTAATTTCTCTTATACTATCAGTGTGTTATATCAATCAGCTCAATCTTTTTTTTTTTTGAAATAGCCTCAAGCTGTTGCCCTGGGTAGAGTGCTGTGGCATCACAGCTCACAGCAACCTCCAACTCCTGGGCTCAAGCGAGTCTCCTGCCTCAGCCTCCCAAGTAGCTGGGACCCTAGGTGCCCGCCACAATGCCTGGCTAATTTTTTTTTTTTTGGTTGCAACCTTCATTATTGTTTGGCGGGTTCGGGCTGGATTCAAACCCGTCAGTTCAGGTGTATGTGGCTGGCGTCTTAGCCAGTTGAGCCACCGGCACCAAGCCGATCAGCTCAATCTTATCCCAAATGTAAACTGTATTTCTCAAAAACTTTTCCACACAAAGTTCTTTTATGTATGTTAATAGTTTGAAGCTCTCCAAATGTAAACATTTCTCTAAAATCTCATATTAACTTTATTTATTTAGTAGAGATAGACTTCTGTTCTGTCACCCAGACTGGAGTGCAGTGGTGTGATCAGAACTCACTGTAACCTTGAACTCCTGGGCTCAAGAGATCCTCTTTTTCTGCCTCAGTCTCCTGAGTAGCAAAGATGTGTCTGATCATGCCCAGTTTTTTTTTTTTTTTTTTTTTTTTTTTAGTTTTGCTCTGTTGCTCAGGTTAGAATGTCATGGCCTCAGCCTAGCTCATAGCAACTTCAAACTCCTGGGCTCAAGCAATCCTCCTGCCTCAGCCTCTGGTATAGCTAGGACTATAGGCATGTGCCACCATGGCTGGCTGATTTTTTCTATTTTTAGTTGAGACAAGGTCTTGCTTTGCTCAGGCTGGTCTTGAATCCCTGACCTCAAATGATACTCCTGCCTCAGCCTCACAGAATGCTAGAACTATAGAAATAAACCACCTGCACCTAGCTCCCAGATAATTGTTTAAAAAATTTCTTTGTAGAGACAGGGTCTTGTTCTGTTGCCCAGGCTGGTTGTGAACTCCTGGCCTCCCAAAGCAGGGATTACAAGGAATTTTAGATCATAGAGCCACTGTGGCCTAAAATATCATATTCATTTTATTTGTTCTTGGCTTAAAAATATTTTTATTCAAAATATTATGAGAGTACAAGTGTTTTTGTTACATGGATAGCTTTTTTAATGTTTGAGTCAGGGCTGTAAGTGTGCCCATTGCTGGAATAAGGTTCACTGCCTGTTAGGTGGGTTTCTCATATTCACTTTAAAAGGCCACTGTATTTTGTGCTGCTCTATGGTGGATATTTTCATTTTATTATGAAAATAACATTTTTTTTTTTTTTTGAGACAGAGCCTCAAGCTGTCCCCTGGGGTAGAGTGCCGTGGCATTACAGCTCACAGCAGCCTCCAACTCCTGGGCTCAAGTGAGTCCCCTGCCTCCGCCTCCCAAGTAGCTGGGACCACAGGCGCCCGCCACAACGCCTGGCCATCCCTTGGTTGCAGCTGTCATTGTTGTTTGGCGGGTCTGGGCTGGGGATTCGAACCCGCCACCCTAGGTGTACGTGGCTGGCGGCCTAGCCGGCTGAGCCATAGGCGCCGAGCCTGAAAATAACATTTTAAAATTACTTCTCATCAAGGAGAAAAAAATGCTTCTATCTAATACATTAATACAAAAGATGAATCAGATGTATTCATTTCTGGCAACAAGGCTGAATTTTCTGATGCTCCATGTTAGAGTCAGTATTCTAAGCAATTTTTCTCTGTCTTTTGTTTCAAAAATTTTTTTTGAGACATCTCACTATGTGGCCCTTGGTAGAGTGCCATGCTGTCACAGCTCACAGCAACCTCAAACTCTTGGGCTTAAGTGATCCTCTTGCCTCAGCCTCCTTAGTTGGGACTACAGGCGCCACCACAACGCCCAGCTAGTTTTTTGGTTGCAGTTGTCATTGTTGTTTAGCAGGCCCAGGGTGAGCTCCATCCAGCCAGCCTCCGTGTATGTAGCTGGAGCCCTATTCACTGAGCTATGGGTGCCCGAGTCTGTTTCATAATATTTTAAGAACCCAGACTCATGCTTTTTCAAAAAGCAAAAATTTTACTGCTCTGTTCGTTAGGGTAATTGCGGCTTTTGAAGAGGTAACCTGTAGAAAATTTTCAGGCTTGTTCTAGTGGAAATTTCAGTATATATATCTTCATAGCTGAAGTCATGAGGATTGTCTGATGAGGTAGAATCAGTCTCTGTCATGTACTTATCTGTCTTACTAATCAGAGGGACAGTTAATCTGATGGGATGTTGATTATAGTGTTCTTCAATTTAATTCAAGTAAGTGGACTAAGAGAATCTCACACAGCCACAAAATTCCCCATAATCAATTCTTTATGCCCAAGTCTCAAGCTTCATTTTCACTGTAGCAAACTTGTCTGCATATAAAAATATGCAAGGTTTTGTCTTGACAGTGTTCATCTTTAGAAAATTATCCATTAATTAGGTCAACTTTGGAAGCTTTTCCTTTGTTGTGATTCGAAGGATCAAGTGGTGTGTCTGAGAAACACATGTATGGCTGGAAAAAGAGGTGGGGGAATGGGAGTAGGGAACCTCAGACTCCCCCTCCTTCCTTGCTTGTTCCCATCTGTCACTGCTCTAAAGCACCCAATGAACTGGCAAGCTGCCTCAGAGGATGAATCTATGAGGCCAAGAGTAAACAAGTGATTTGTGCTAGAAATTGAAAAAAAAAAGTCATCTTTTGGATACTGGAAGGGAAAAATGATGGTGAAGGGTGGTGTATTCTTATGTTTCATGAAGGAAAAAACTTTTAGTTTTTACAATCCTTCCTAGATAAATCTACTCATAGAGCAAAACCATTTTCTTTTTTTTTTTTTTTGAGACAGAGCCTTAAGCTGTCCGCCTGGGTAGAGTGCCACAGGTGCCGCCCATGATCAAGTGCAATTTTAAAAAGTTGTTCACTGATTTGTGGTATCCAATTTTTGTGTCTGTAATTCAACATGGGGGAGAAAACCTAATCAACCCCAAACAAAAATCAACAGACCTGAGAGTGACCAAACAACTATGTGGGCCTTCCTGGACTTGTCCATCCACCTGACCTGCGCTAATCTGGCAGTCTGGCAGGCCCCGGTCAGCATGATGTAAGCAAGCTCCGCTCTCACAGTAGGAACATGATTAATGTCACTGGTGCCCCAACAATAGAAAAGTACTAATGCCTCTCAGTTTACACATAAACTCCTTAGCCTTCAAGATGTTCACAAAAAAGGAATGTTTTGATTTTGTTTGTACATGTATCACCAAAATCTTTTAGGTGCAAAAAGGAAAAGCCCTTTTTTTCCTCTCAAAGCCTGGAAAAGTACTGATTTTGGAGGAAAAAGCCTTCATGTTTTAGGTATCCGGCATGATATGTGTCTCTAAGTTTGTGATTCATAAATTTTAGAAACCAGGTTGATATTTTGTGATCATTTTCTGGGTATGGATTCAAATATAAACAATGTAAATTTTTTTTTTTTGAGACAGAGCCTCAAGCTGTCCCCTTGGGTAGAGTGCCGTGGCATTACAGCTCACAGCAACCTCCAACTCCTGGGCTCAAGCAAGTCTCTTGCCTCCGCCTCCCAAGTAGCTGGGACCACAGGCGCCCGCCCCAATGCCCGGCTATTTTTTTGGTTGCAGCTGTCGTTGTTTGGCGGGTCCGGGCTGGGGATTCAAACCCGCCACCTTAGGTGTACGTGGCTGGCGCCTTAGCCGGTTGAGCTATAGGCGCTGAGCCACGATATTATAATCTTATGGGACCACTGTTCTATATGTATAGTCCTACATGTGGCCCATTGTTGACCAAAATGTTGTTATGCAGCAAGTGACTATCCTTAAGTAACATTTTGTTCTCTGAATCTTAGACTGAGAATTCAGAACACATTGGGATCCTGTTGGACACCTGTGAGGGCAACAATAGGACCAGTGTTTACTCCTACAATTCTAGGTTTCAATCTGGGATCTTCAAAAAAATTAAAAGGAACTGTTCTCACACTTGATACCAGGCATAGCATTAGACTTGCTCATAACAGACTAAGAAAGTACAGTATTTCTGCAGTGCTTCAGAGTTTTCGAAAGCACTTTCTTCAACATTGCCTTCTTGGGTCATCACAACCGCACTGGTGCACATTTGCTATCCCCCCTCCTTTACGGAGGTGGATGCAAAAGCTCAGAGCGTGAAATGGATTGCTCAGGATCACACGGCCAGGAAGGAGAGATATTTGAATTTGACTTTAGATTGGTCTGACTTCCAAGCTGCTTCACACAGAAGAAAAATCTCCAGAATCTTGGCTCCATGTTCTAAAATGCCATACTCTCTCCCCTTACATATATTTTCTTTTTTTTCCTTGTAGGAAAAACATTTATGGGAGTTACCATTCCTCTTTTTTTCCCTTTCTACGTCACATGGCATAGTAATATTGTCAGTTGTTAGGCCAGTGAGAAATGGCAGTGACATGTGGGCAAGTTATTTCCTGGAGGCATTACCCCAGAGCTTCTGGGGAAGAAGATACTTAGCATGAATTGGAAGTGGTGTCCAAGTGAAGCAATAGAGCCTAGACTCGAATTCATGGGACCCACTGGAGATTTGTGGGCCAGTCCCCAGACCATGCACAGCAAGAGAGGTTACCCACCAGAATGGCTGTCAGGTCTGAGCATGCTGCCATTATGTCAGTGGAGAGGGGAGATTGTCTAGAGCTCCCCTGTCTAATAGGGTAAACCACTAGTCACACGTGGCTATTTAAATTTAGATTTTCATTACTTCAAATTAAGTGAAATTGAAAATTAAGTTTCTCAGTTGCACTATGCACATTTTGGGTGTTCAGTTGTCACATGATTACCATATTGATCAGCAAGTATATAGAACATTTCTATCATTGCAGAAAGGACTGTTAGATTTAGAACAGTGGCAGCCTCCATCCATGTGTTGGTAATTCTTACTCACCTTTCTGTACAGGGGCCATAAACTTTTCAAGCCCTAGGTGATGGATTCTCTCTGTATTGTATTCCCCTCCCCTGCCATAGGGCACCCAGAAGCCAATAGTTTGCAAAGGCACACACATCCTGATGTTTGTCCATCTGCAAACTTCCAGGGAGTATTCACTCTGTAACTTACATGCAATACCTTGCAACTAAGTAGCCAGTGACTTAGGGAAAGAACCAGTTATATTTTGTCTCCCTTCTCAACTTTGGCTCTTTTCCTTGAAAGTAGAAATAGTTCATGTCTTTGTGAAGAAGTAGTCCTTCTCTTTGTTGCTAAATTAGTAGAGAGTCCAGTTTTGGGGGGTCTTGAAAGTCGGGGTGGTGGTGATGGTGAGATAAGTAAGTATTCCTATTTGAATTATATTTCTCTTTAACCTACCTTTCCACACTTTTATTGAACAAGATTAATTTTGTAGCAAATAATACACTTAACCAATTGGTGACTAATGCTCCAAGTTTCCCGTCAGGTCTCTTGTATTTGCAGCTTTGAGGGAGAAGGTCGTGGGGATCTTTAGAATTTCAGGTCACGAAGATCTTTTAAATTTGGTGAGAGAAGGTCATGAGCACTGTTTGAATCACCTTAGACTTCAGGATGCAGCTTGTATTGTGCAAGGCCAGTGGGTGTTTTTATATTTAGAATGGCTTATTAATACCAGGAATTAAAGCCTCTTATTAACGGCAGGACATCTTAAAACAATCATTAACCATTGTTAAAGTAAAGAACAGCTCATTATTTTTCATATCTTAGAGATTGAACCCTTCACCATGATTAATAAAGGATAGTTGTTATCGGCTTTGGTCACAAAAATTCATGTACAAAAGAAACACTTCGGCAAATTAAAAGTAAAATGGTAGCATGAACACTTGTATCTGCACTGCTAATTAAAAGACTTATTAGCCCTTGAGGGGGGAGGAAAAAAGAAACAAACAAGTATAATTTGCCAGATTAATTTTATGGTCTGTTCTATTTAATCAAACTATACCTTTTAGTGAAAATGACAAATCTGAGTTGTCAGAATGTGGTAGATAAGGAAGATAAAGGTCATATATTTTAATGTCACAGAAGGTCTTATTAAAGGAACCTTAATTATATTAGGTACCCATGAAAGATTAATTAAATACTGTCTGAAATAATTAGGTCCAAGTTACTGATGGTTTAATTAAACTGAGTTTCTTATTTTATAAGAAAACTAAAGGTCCAGTATCTCTGTCGGCAGCATAATTGATAGTATGTCAAAAAGGCAAAATAGTAACCTTGACCAACCACGAAGAGAGAGGGTGATGCGGCTTTCCAGGCCTTGTGTGTGTTGACTCCATTCTCCACCTCCTGATACAAAAGATGCAAAAATGAAGCTTCTGGGTGCTCTAGGGTAAGGGAGATGAATACAATACAGAGTGAATCAGTTGTCTAGGGCTTCAAAATCTCATGCCCCACTTGCTGGCTGTCCAAGGGTGAAGTGTAGGTGCTTCACGTCTGTATCTTTTCCTTTTTAGATTTAGAAATGTCTCTTGCCTTTTGCCACCTCTGCATACCATCTCAGAAATGCCAGCTGGCCTTTGTGACTACTCACAGTCTGCCCAGGGTATTGTGGCATTGAAAAAAGACTGCCATAAATTTCATTCTCCTATTTGTTAAGTATGTCTGTGCCTCAGCATTTATTTTCTTCCTTAGTTCTTTATCTTTGTGGTTGAGAGTATGGGCTTTGGAATCAGACTGAAAGGTTTGAATATCAACTCTGCCACAGCTGTGTGACCTTGGGCAAGTTACTTATTTGAATTGATTTCCTCATCCATAAACTATTAGATGTCATAATAGCTACTTAATAGATTTGTTAGGAGGATGGATAATGCTTTAATGTATATAAAGCACTCAGCACATGCGAAAAGCACATGTGGTCCACAGGATCATGAGGATTTGAGGCCCAAATTTAATAAGTACTTCAGTTCAAGTGAAATGCCAATTTTAAATTACTTTAGAGTGTGCCAGAAGGGAAGATGTGACAAAAGCAAAAATTTGGCTGGAGATTTCATTGGCTGATGATATGAAATGTACTCCAGGTCTGGTTTTTGGGTTGTTTGCTTTGGGGTTTTGTCTTTGTTTTGTTTGAGTCTTGAGCTGACCAAGACATCCTCTTTATCTGTGTTGAGGACACATCTGGTTGGTACTTTGGGTAGGAGAAGAGAACAGTTTTCTGTAAAGTCCATCTCACTTTACCCTTGGACAGCCAGCTTTTCTCTTACTATGAAGGGGACAAACATAATCAAAATAATCATCTTACAATTTCTAAAGTGCTTCTTCAGACATTCACTAACTTATTTATTCCTCTCAACAGCCTTGTCAAGTATTAGCCTCATTCTACAGGTGAGGGAACTATGACATAAGAGGTAGGTAGCTTCCCTAAACTAACACTTAACCCTAGGGATTTTGAATCTGCAGTGCTCTGCTGTCTGCTGGTGGCACCACCCTCCCTGAGCTCAGCTTTGTGTTGTAGATTACAGCAGGACTGTGAGAACCAAGGCCTGTGGGCTCAGTCTTGCCAGTCCTTATCAGCTACAGGTGGATTTTGCATTTTTAAGGGATTGTAAAGAAGATGGAGAAAGATGAAGGGGAGAAGAGGAAAAGGTGAAGGAGAAGCACCCAGAGACTGAATGCGGGGAGCAAAGGCTGTTTAGTATGTGGGCTTTTATAGAACAAGTTTGATGACCCCTGTTCTGTGCAGTGCTCTCAAACTTAAATGTACATAAGAATCCTTTGGTGATCTTGATACAATGCAGATTCTAATTCAGTGGATCTGGTGCAGGGCTTGAGATTTTGCAGGCCTGACTAGCTCCCTGAGAGTAATCGTGCTTCTGGTCCTTGAACCACATTTTGAACTGTAAGAGCTGTGCCTCACACTAAATCTAGACCACAAAATATACTGTTATAGTAGCATGTGGTATTAATTACTCTAGGTTTGTACCCTAAAGACTCTAACTTCTTTTCTGTGTTCGTAGCAGGTGAGAGGAATAAAATAAGATAGTGAATGTCTGAAGAAGCACTTTAGAACTTGTAAGATGATTATTTTGATTATGTTTGTCCCATTCATAGTAGGAGAAGAGCTGGCTGTCCAAGGGTAAAGTGAGATGGACTAAAACTGTTCTCCTACCCAAAGTACCAACCCACTGTGTCCTCAGTGCAGGTGAATTTTCAGTAATCTACCTTTAAAACACCCTACATATTTCCCCTCCCAAATGGTGATGGCTTCTGCCTGCTACCTTTACCTGCATGTCAGCTCTATACGCCAGACCTGGGGTACAGTGAGGAGATGACAAAGGAGCATGCGACTTGGTCCCTGTCTCCAGGAGTGTCTTGTTGAGGGCCATGCTTGCTTATTCTGATCTTGGTCATTTTATCCTGCCTCTTTAGTTGCAAGTTTCACTGCCGTGTTACATATCACCCACAGAGATCCTACTTTTCCTTCCCCATGAGTTCCCATATTTATTATGGACTCTGGGGTCCTTTCTCCAGGCTCTCTAACTTTCTATTTTGTCCTTTTCATTGCTCCTTCTTTCCTGGCCTTTGGTTTCCCAAGGAGGCATTCTCTTTAGTTCTCTTTGCTCAGTGCTTGGCCTGGGTGGTCTAATTCCATTTGCACTCATCTCTCATTTCAAAACTAAGTGCCAAGCTTCAGCAGCCTGCGTTTGAAACAGGGTGGTCTTCCCTTTCCATAATATGGTCAGCTTCTCCTGTTTTGTATCCCATCTATTAGATTTAGATGCCAAGTATGAGGACTGTTACTTACTTCATTTCCTTTCACGTAATAGCTTGTTAATAATGAGTACACCATCATCACTTTGTATAGTAGCTGCCACTCAGCAAGTCTTTCATAGTTCACAGAATATGATGTTGCCAGGCACCTGAGCTCTGAGGCTAGATTGGAGCAGAGTAATCTCTACTCTAAGAATAAACTTCTCTGATTATCATCCTGCTGCTCATTCTCCTGATTTGGCCTAGGGTATATAATAGGTCATGCCACTGCAGCCTTCATTTACTTCAGAAGTCCTATCATTTGAAGCTGGCATGGGTGCAGTGTCACCTTCATTTTTTTATCCCAGTGGCTCCCTAACCCCACCTACTCCACACATATCTCAGTTTATTCTGCTCTGTACCCTTTGAACAAGTCTCACCACTAACCAGGGCCCTTATTTCCACATTGAATGAAAGAGAATCTTTGACTCTGAAGCTGGAAGGTAGGACTGCCTTCATATAAAGCCCAGAAGAGTGAAGCGTTTTGCCCAAGGTCACATAGCACAGTCAGTCGTGGCAGAGCAATACCCAAATCCTCACCTATTCTTTTCATTCTAATCTGCTCTCTCATATAAAGTATTCCAAGTTTAAAAAGCATTGACATACTAGAAAAAAATGGATGTTTAACTTCTTTTAAGCCTATTATACATATACTTATATTTTTCTAAAAAAAAAGGGGTAATAACCTCCAGTTTTACCATTTTTTTAACATGTACTTGGATCATCATTAACTTTTCTGGCTTTATTTCCTCATAACAGTTCTACTTTCAGGTAATCTTGCACACATATACTTTTAAAATATGATCATTTTCTTTCTGGAAAAAAGGAAGCCCTCTTTAACCTAGCACATTTGACTTTTTGTATATTTCTTGTTGAGACAGAGTCTCCCTTGGTTGCCCTGGGTAGAGTGCTGTGGCATCATCATAGCTCACAGCAACCTCAAACTCTTGGGCGCAAAAGGTCCTCCTACCTCAGCCTCCTGAGTATCTGGGTCTACAGGTGTGTGACACAACGCCCAGCTAGTTTTTCTAATTTTAGTAGAGATGCTCCTTGCTCTTGTACAGGTTGGACTTGAACTCCCTGAGCTCAAGCAATCCGATACCTGCCTCAGCCTCCCAGAGTGCTAGGATTACAGGCAGGAGCTGCTGTGATCACTTTTTGAATATCAATAGTAGTACATGTAGCTGCAAAAGCCAACAACCCCCTGCCCTAGAAAATCCAAACTTCAGAAGACCTCAGGAGGAGGGTAAACTCCTAAACTTAGGAAAGAAGAAAATTTAAAAGCTAACCATCTATTCATTCACTCATCTGTCTATTTCTAGTTGATTTAATTCCCCTTCTAACACTTCCCTTCTTACCTCTCTTGTTTATTTCTCAATAAGACCAGAAATACAGGGGGAGGAGCCTGAGGAATCTGAGCTGAGTAGTGACCTTTGTTTCTCAGCCTGATCAGTAAGTGCATAGGATCTGTGAGCTGTAAGTCACAGGTTAGAAAATGTTTCATTTCAAGTAGTGATTTTTTTTCTAAAACCAATTAGATTTGATTTCAGTGGATAGCTGTCTTGAATCTTACTTTCAATTTCATTTTGCTTTCTAGCAGTTAAGAAAAGAAGGTGGCAGGCAGAGAGAGAACATACTGTTTTCATTGCTTTGTTCAAATGAAATGTTCAAATTTAGATCTTTTCTTTAACTCCTTGGGTTTTATTTATGGCTCAGTAAATAGTTTAATATTATAAGAAATTAATTGCTGTCACAGTTTGGTTGATGATCACACAAATGGTAGTTCTGAAGTGACTTCCAGACAGCAAAAACAATTGTTTTAAGGAATAAAATAATTAGATGCTACAGTGTGGCAGAAGTAGTCAACTATTTGTATGTTTGCCCTTACTTAAACTATGTTAAAACCTAAAGAGAATAAGCAAATTTATGATAATTTATTTTAGAAATCACCTTTAAAAAGAGGGCAGTAGCTTTCGATGACTAATGAGTTTCATGTGATGTTCAGAGCTCTGTTACTCTTGCATTGGTACTCAAATCCTACATGTTGTTAGCTCAGATGGCTGCTCCTGGGGCAGTGGATTTGACTGCAGAGCCCTTAAATGGTCTTCACAGTGTGTCTGCAGAGAATTCCCTGCATGCAGAGACCCTGCCAAGGTTTCTGGGTTTGGGACAAAGAAACCATAGCAGATCAATGAATGAAGTCTGTGGTCTGATGGTTCCAGGTCTAACTTAACTCATTATAAATTGTCTTGTTCTTTTTCCCTTTCTAACAATACTCCACATAGATTTTCCGATATGGATTCATTCACAAAAAAGCAGTTTGTAAAGAGAAGCATTCTTTCTTTTCTCCACCCTTACTCATCTCCCTTCTTCCACCCGTGCTGACAGACTAGGGACCCTTATCTCTCTCTCTCTGTCTCTCATTATCTGTAGCCAGTGGTCTGGCCCCTGCTGGGACCCTTGTTTACCTGAGGGCACAGGAAAAAAAAGTCCATTTCTGAGCTTTGGAGCCCTCTGCAAATGCAGGAAATTATATGCTGATGGCTCCTAGAGTCCCCTGGAAAGGAGCAAAAATCAGCATTGGGATAGAAAGACCATTCTATATCAGCATTTTTCATTTCACCAGCATAAGGAAAAGCAAATCAAAACCTAAAGTCTCCTCACAGTGCTTTAAACTCTTACTACAGAGCAAGTAGTTTGATTAGTTGTTGCAGCATATGGTTGAAAAGTATCCCCTCTGAGCAGGTCTCATCACAGCTATGGGGACCTGTAGACCTGGCTGAGCCAGCCAGGAACCTTGGATCAGGATGACAAGGTGGAGAGGAGACAGATCTCAGGAGGGACCCTTGCCCGGCCTGGCAGCCCCATCTGCAGATAGACGGGCTTCTCTCCTAAGAGCAGTTACCTGCTGTCCTCCCCACTTTGCTGTAAAGATCTTTCCTAACAAGAGAGTGGCCAATGAATTATGGAGCAGGAATGTAATAACGAAGGTAGAAATGTGGCCTGTTATCAGTCACACACATTCAAGTCCAGCCGGGCCAGCACAGTACAAGGGACTATAAGCTCTGGGATCTTCTCATTCAACCAAGATTGCTTCATACAAAAGTTGACAATGCCCGCCTGAAAGCCATTGTTGATATTCAACATTTTTTAAAATAGCTGAACAGAGACAATAAGGCATGACAGAAAACTTGGACAGGAGGCTGGCTTGGAGCCTGGCTTACGAAAGAAACATGCTTTTCAAAGTAGGCAACAAACACAGATTTCTGAGTGTTTAATTTATTTGAAAATGAGAATCAACTTAACCGTTCATTTATTTCTCCCCTCTAAAGCCACAAAGACAAGCAGAACTCAATTTCGATTGCTTTTTAGGGTATCTCTCTGGTCTTCCTTTTATACATTGAAATTCTCATGCAAGGTAACTCTATGATCCCCTTTTACTGTTTGATGAGGCAAGGAGCGGGCTAAGAAGATGCCTTCGAGGAGCTTTCATAAAGGACTGGTAGTAGGAAAGAGTGTCCTAGAGCCATCATAAAATTATTCGTTAATTCAGCAAATATTTATTGAGTAGCCACAGTGTGCCACGGGGGCACAGTGGGAAACAAGACTGATATTGTCCCTGCTAGGGTCACCATCCACCACTGTTCTGGCTTCAGCAATGGAAATCCACTGTCTGGGAACCCCTTCAGTCCTAGGAAAACTGGGTGGTTACTCACCACTTCTCTGGTTCTTGGAAGTCAGTGCTCAGTGGATTCCTGAGAAAGGTAAATTGTGATGGCCTGAGTCATAGTACCAGACTTACTCCTTACTCACTATATGATCTTCATCAGGACATGTTACTTAGCACCAATTTTCTCATCTGCAATCAGGAAGAATAATAACCTCAAAGAGTTATTTTAAGAGAAAATGAAATTTGCTTTTGGAGTTTGTAGGAAGTGATTGTGCTCACAGCTTTTTAGCTGGCAACGAAGAGGGACATATAGCTGTAGGTGCCTCACTGGCTCTGGAGATAGAAGAGCCTGCTCTATCATTTACTGAATCAGGGTGGAACCTGCCAGAAACCTGATAATACTGTGTTACTGGTGTTTAGATGAGGTAAGGTCTCTGGTCTACAATGCTTGGTTGGGGGAAGGAACTGAACCCCAGAGAAAAGCTGAGCTTGAAGCTTAACTACTCCTTCTACTGGCAGTTGTAAACACAGGCAGGTACCTTATTCTCAAGGTGGGGACTAGAGCTAAACATTAAAGCATTAAAGTGAAAGGGGAACCTGTATTAGGGCTATTCCTGTTGGGGGGCTGCTTTTCACTTTCCTTGTTTAGGAATCCCTTCAAGATTCTGCTTTTCTTTGCCAAGCTCTCTATTCCTTACTCATAACTTGAAATCTTATTTTACATTCCATGAGCATTTATTAGGCACCCAACATGTACAAGGCATTTTGCTAGGGATTGGGATGCTGAAAGAAAACAGACTTGTCTTCAAAGAGCTGACAGCCTTATCAAAACATGCGCGCATGCGCGGGCGCACACACACATACAAGCAAGTTTTTTTTCAAAGTAGCTCTATGGCCTTTATTTTTTCTGTCTTCAAATATATCTCATTCATCACCTCATTTTACTTTACCTTCTGTACCGTCGGCGTATACCATCTCGTCAGGCACTTACAGTTTGTCATGCATCACACAGCAAGCTAAGGTAGCTTGAAAGATTGAAATTCATTAGCCCATACTAACAATGTAGGCTGTCTAATTATTATTGGTAGTAACCTCATTCCCAGAGCTCGTCAGGGGAGAAGACCCCAAATCCCCTCTGCTGATGTACAAAGCAGGGGCCAGATTTCCCACCCTCCCTGAATTTCTTGTAACAAGTAACCTCCTATCGCCTCACCAGTATGCTAAAGAACTAGGTTTCATATGGTGATGAAAGAGTATGACGGCATGAACTTTGGCCTTTCCTTAGGTTCAAGTAGGCTTCACTTCAATTTATTTGTAGACTTCCTGCTGACAGTTGGCCCTGTGCTAGGTAAGGTAGGGACTACAGAGGGAGGCAGATGGCAAAAGAACTTCAACCCCCAGTCAGAGAATTGAGTTTGGTGTTATTATGATCAGGGACTAGGGCAGCATGGAAAGACTGATCTAAAGAACTTATGATTATGGACCACCAAATGGGATCCACAAAAAGAAACACGAGGAGTGTGTAATGGATACTCTGAGAAGGACATGCCAAGGAGTGCAGTGGGGTTCAGAGGAGGCAGGAAGGCATACGGGGAGGTTTCAGGGGAGCCACCTACTCAGTGGCAGAAGTACTCATAGAGTATCTGCAGATCAACTGAGTAGCCTTGACACTAGAAAACCAATTATCTGCCTCCTTCCTACCACACTTCCACACCTTCTTAAAACCCACATTGAATAATAATCAGGGTTTCCAGTGTGCCTTTTAAATCTGCTGCCACGGTTATGCGCAGCTAGTCCGCTAATGTCCACCTGTGCTGTTTTCCTGACTCGCTGCTCACTGCAATCACATGGCACCTATGATTCAAACACTGTGCAGGGCTGGAATCTCCTTTGTAACTATGCATTACAACCATTTCCGTGGAGTTTCATCATGATGGAATGGTGATGATTTGAAGCTTCTCATTGTGTTTCATCTGATTCCAATACTCCATGAACTGACAAAGGTGAAGGGCAGAAGTGAGTAAAATTTACGTTCTTAGTAACTTCTTGTATCACATAGTAACTAGAGCCTGGCCCCTATCATAGCCGTGATATCTAGACACTTTTTACACATTATCCTTAATTTTTACCCCGTCCTTATAGATTAGGTATTATTACCTCCATTTTATGGCTAAGGAAACCAAAGCACAGAAAAGTTATATAACTTGCCTGGGGTCAACTAGCTACTGGAAGGTTGACAAGCACAAACGCTGTGACACATTATTAGCAAATGTCATAGAATGAACTCTCCTGGTGCAGTGGAGTCCGTTTCTACTAACTAAATTTTGGTTAACATAAACCATTTGTCTCTATTTTCACTAACCCTCAGGGAGAAAACCTAGATATTTTCTCATGTTTAGATTAAACTTTTCAAGGTCCTTGGTAGCAGATAATCTGCCATTCTGCCATGAGTTCAGTTGTTCTAGCTTAGTTAACATTGCATTTTATCTTTATTTTTTTTATTTTTATTTTTATTTTTATTTATTTTTGAGACAGAGCCTCAACCTGTCCCTCCTGGGCAGAGTGCTGTAGCATCACAGCTCACAGCAACCTCCAACTCCTGGGCTCAAGCAAGTCTCCTGTCTCTGCCTCCCAACTAGCTGGGACCACAGGTGCCCACTGCAACGCCCGGCTATTTTTTGGTTGCACCGTCATTGTTGTTTTGGAGGGCCTGGGCTGGATTTGAACCTGCCACCTTAGGTGTATGTGGCTGGTGCCTTAGCTACTTGAGCCACAGGTGCTGAGCCTGCATTTTATCTTTAAAAGAAATTTGGGTTGGCAAAAATTTTTATGGCCGTACACTTGATGGGCATAGGTGCATTTCATTCCCCTTACATGTGTTACATAATGTCCAAGATCTCTGTGGCAGAGCCAGGGCTTGTGACTTTTTAACCCATGTGTCCAGCCCACAGTTCTGTACCTAAAACAAGACACTCTCTCACATGTCATCTTTCTGTCCCAATTCTAGTCCAGGATGGTGAGAAGATAGATGTAGATGGGCTTTTAAGAATGTCTTCAAAGCAGTCTGGAATTCATAATTGTAAACCATGGTCAGATAAAATTTCATCAGTATCTTTCGCCTATTCTTTGGTGAAGGTTGAGTCTTAGCTCAGCCCCTTAGTCATTGGGCCAATGAAGAGGACATTCTGTTTTTCCACAGAGCCTAAAAACAATCTTTAAAGTTGCAATTTTATTTTTGACTGGAGATAACTAAATTTTTCTCTCAGGGGAAGAAAATGGAAAGGGGGTGAAATGTACATGCATTTATCTGTTGCTTCAGAAAAGACCTGCAGTGGTAGATTGAGAAAAGAACATGCTGCTGACCATGACAGAGTCCTGGAGACAGGTTCAGTTTATTGTGCTGGTGACAGGGGTGGTCTGAAAAGAAGGGGGCGAGGCAAGGATTTTGTAGCTATACTTACCTTGGTCAAGTGTCAAGTGCTTGGGATTTGTGGTGGTGCATTACCTGCTCCATGGTGCACAAGTACAGCCTGTGGAGTGGAAAGGAGACAGGATTTTTTCATTCCCAGGCCCATATTTAACCCTTTCTCAGCTCCTGGAGTCTCAGTAATTGCTTTCCTTCTTTTTCTTCCACCTGTTCACAGAAGCTATGGTCTCTGGAATTTTCAATATAGTTTCAAAATGATCCTGTGATTGTACAATGTTTGGGGTCACCGCTTGAAGCTAAGGGGAAAGATTGTTTTCTGGGGAATTCCCAAGAATTGATTTATCTAATGAGATGGAAATAGGTGTGTTGCTCACACCTGACCCTGTTGTTTATTTTTTCTTCCCATTTCTTCTGGGAAGAATACTGAATAATTAAGATACAGAATAGTTAATATGGAATCTCTTGAGTTCCTTTTCAAAAACAAGGACATTCTTTCCATTCTGATCCTTCTTGCAACTTGGATTATCCTATCTATTACTATACTTTTTCTTTGTTTCACACACAAGGAGATAAGAATTGGAGCAAACTTGCAATTATTTATGTTTCATTCATTCAACAAATACTGTCTACTGTGTGCTAGGCATGTTCCTAGGGGTTTTGAGTATAATGGTGAGTGAAAAAGTTAAAAATCCCAGTCTTTAGGCCAGGGACAATGGCTCACAGCCTGTAATTCTAGCACTGTGGGAGGCCGAGGTGGGTTGATCGCCCAAGCTCATGAATTCAAGACCAGTGTGAGCCAAAGCAAGACCCTGTCTCTGAAAATAGCTGTGGGTTGTGACAGGTGCCTATAGTCCCAGCTACTTGGGAGGCTGAGGCAAGACAATTGCTTGAGCCCAAGTGTTTGAGGTTGCTGTGAGCTGTGATGCCACAGTACTCTACCAAGGGTGACAAAGTGAGACTCTGTCTCAAAAAAAAAAAAAGTCCTAGTCCTTGTAGAGCTTCCATTCTAAACAAACAACAAACAATAAATGATAGATAAAATAAATTAGTGAAATATATGTGAGTCCCCCCTCATATCAGCCTAAGGGTATAAAGATACTAAATATGTACTAACAAAATAATTCTAGAAATTGCATCTTCTACCTAGGCTGATGAAACTCTTGAGTTCTCCCCAGTGGGGTACTTTTGGTTTCTTACAGACTAGCAGTTTTAACTTTAAAACTTCTTGGCACAGTCTCTTACTGTGACTGTCAGGGTTTACATGGGCTAGTGCCTCGCCACTCTATAAGGCTGTGTTACTGCCACCAATGCTGTGTCTCTTGCTTACTATGGAACTGTCTTTATCTGCCTGTATAATAGCTAGACATTCACCCCAGTGCAGGGCTTCCCTTCCTTCTATCTTTGTGTTGCAGCTTCTGACTTTGTCTGCTTTCCCCAGATTTTTGCTTCTCCCTGTATCCCAGATTTAGTCCTCACCTTTCTGTATGGCTAGTGTCCCAAATTCTGCTATTTTATCATTATAGTAGTTTATCAACTTTGGTTCTTTTAAAAATTATTCACTAGGGAAGTGCCTGTGGCTCAGTGAGTAGGGTGCGGGCCCCATATACCAAGGGTTGCACGTTCAAACCCAGCCCCAGCCAAACTGCAACAACAAAAAAATAGCCATGTGTTGTGGCGGGCCCCCGTAGTCCCAGCTACTTGGGAGGCTAAGGCAAGAGAATCGCCTAAGCCCAAGAGCTGGAGGTTGCTGTGAGCTGTGATGCTATGGCACTATATCAAGGGCAACAAAGTGAGACTGTGTCTCTAAAAAAAAAAAAAAAATTTTTCACTGTATTTTCTAATAATAAAAATAATGTGTGTTCAGACAAATGGAAAACAATGAATGATAATATTCGCATCCAGAGATACCTAATGGGCACCAGGGCCCCTTCCTGAGTATGCCTAGAAGGACCCTTCACTTGGTTATTGCTCTGCTATTGTCATCTCTATATTTTTAATAATTTTTTTTTTTTTGAGACAGAGTCTTAAGCTGTCGCCCTGGGTAGAGTGCCATGCTGTCATTGCTCACAGGAACTTCCAACTAGGGCTCAAGCAATCCTCTTGCCTCAGTTTTTCTATTTTTAGTAGAGATGGGAGTCTCTCTTTTGTTCAGTCTGCTCTTGAACTTGTGAGCTCAAGCAAGCCACCCGCATCGGCCTGGGATTATAGGCGTGAACTACCATGTCCGGCCTACACTATTAATCATTTTTAAACCAGGGGCCATGTTTTCATTTTGCACTGCAACCTACTAATAATGTGGCTGGTCCAACCTACATTGTTTTAAATTTAAAAATTAAAGAAAATTTCAAATATTATGGGAGTACACTTTTTTTTTACATGAATCACATTTTTAATGTTTGAGTCCTGGCTGTAGGTGTGCCCATCCCCCAGACAGTGTTCATTGTACTCGTTAGATAAGTTTTTGCTCCCTCCTCTCCTTCCCCTCTTCCCTAGTGGATTTCCACCGAGTTTAACTTCCCTCTATGTACACGTGTGCTCATCTATTAGCTTATAGTCAATACATGTGATGTTTGTCCATTGCTAAGGTACTTCACTTAGGATAATGATCTCCAGTACCATCCAAATTGTTGCAAAAGGCATTAATTCATCCTTTTTATGGCTCAGTAGTAGTCCATGGTGTTTACATATACCATGTTTTCTGTTTCTTTTGGGTTTGAACCCGCCACCACTGGTATATGGGACCATTGCCCTACTCCTTTGAGCCATAGGTGCTGCCCTATACCATGTTTTCTTAATCCTCTGGGCACTTGGGTTGATTCGACATATTTATGATTTTGAATAGGGGTACAATAAAAGTTTTGGTGCAGGTGTCTTTGTGATAAAAATATTTCTTTTCCTTTGGGTAGATACCCAGTAGTGGGATTGCTGGATTGAACAGTAGGTCTACTTTTGGATCTTTGAGGAATATCAACACTGTTATGCATAGCGGTTGTACTAATTTGCGGTCCCATCAACAGTGTAAAGCATTTCTTTCTCTCTGCATCCAGGCCAGGATCTATTGTTTTGGACTTTTTTTTTTTTTTTGCCGTTTTGGCCAGGGCTGGGTTTGAACCCACCATCTCCAGCATACGGGGCTGGCGCCCTACTCCCTTTGAGCCACAAGCCCTGTTTTGGACTTTTTAATACAAGCCTACTGTTAACATTCCTCGTGTATTTCCTCTCAATATTTTTTTCTATATATGTGTTGGTTTTAAAAAATAATTAGGATTCTAGGTAGTAGGGTTTGCATATTTTTGAATCTTCCTTCTTTCATTGAACATTATAATGTGTGAGTGTTCCCATTCTAGCAGATTTACTAATTTCAAATAATGTCTATCACTTATTCAATCATTTTCCTATTGGTCAACTTCTAGGTTGTTGGGTTGTTGGCTGATTCTGGGTTTTTTGTGTTTTTTTTTTGAGACAGAGTCTCACTTTGTCATTCTTGGTAGAGTGCTGTGGCGTCTTAGCTCACAGCAACCTTAAAGTATTGGGTTCAAGTGATCCTTTTGCCTCAGCCTCCCAAGTAGCTGAGACTACAGGTGCCTGCCACAACACCCGGCTGTTTTTTAGAGACGGGGTCTCATTCTGGGTCAGGCTGTTCTCAAACCTGTGAGCTCAGGCAATCCACCCACCTCGGCCTCCCAAGTGTGGGGATTACAGGTGTGAGCCATGGTGCCTGGCCTAGTTGGCTAATTCATGAAATCTTGTTTCAGAGCTCAGTACCTGGAACATTGTGAGTGCTTGATAATCATTAGCTATTATTATGTCTCCATGGTCCCTGAAGCATTTTTTAAAAGTGGTGCTCAGGAATGGGATTTGATCTTTGCCTCAGGTTTCCTTTGCTTTCTGATTGCATCCAGAAACTGGGTCACTAGGTTTTCTGCCAGGATAATGAGCAGGTGATGTCATGCTGTAGTAATTTGGAGCCTGGAACTTTACACCTCAGAGCTCAGATCTGGAGTTTTGGTTGTTATTTCTTACCCCAAATTTCAACCCCAATGCAATTCTTGGGGAGGCCTTTAGAATTTGAAAAATTTCTAGAGCTAGGGAGTTCCTTGGAAAAAATTATAAATCCTTATCTGGCAGATGAAGAATCTCTAGCTCAGAAGATAAAGGCTCTATCTATAACCACAGAGACAAAGGTGAGATTTAAGCCTGCTTCTCTGTCCGGTGGTGTTTTTATTTTATCATTTTTAAACAGTGTTCAATGATCAAGGGTGGCAGAAGTATACTACCTTTCAAAAGTGATACGTAAGTAAGTACACAGCAAACAATAATTTCTAAAGGTCTGTCTATGCCCTTGTCCTTTGTCCATGATGATGGTGAATCTAGAGATAGAGTAGGGACAGGGCAGGGGCAGTAGTTAATTTAACTCCTTTTGAATCTGGTTGCTGCATGCCCTGAGTAGGACGGTGCCTGCACAATACTTGACAGATACTTAGACAAAAAAGTGGGGGGGAGTTAGTTGTTTATTAGACATTAAGACACTAGACATTTTTTTTTGATCCTAAAACAAGTTGTAGCAGCTGAAAAGGGCAAAAGGATAGAACATGAGATTGTTCTTGGCTTTGGTATTAGGACCATGGGTATTTATTTTTCTTCCTACTTTTTGGAATTCCAGGTTTTTCTAATGATATTTGGTATTTTACAGAAGAGATGTTTTAAGGAATTTGTATAAGCCAAACATATTTAAGTGTTATCATTTTCTTTCTACAGGGGGAATGGTAATGATGACTAGGCAAATTGCTTCCTTGACCTATATGGGTCCTAGTCAGCCTTCCTGTCCTCCACAGCACAGAAAAAGAGAGGAAGGACTATTATTTCCAATCTAATTTTTCTGCCACCCACATATTCTCCAGCTTTCTCTTATTTATTTGGGGCAGGAAAGTGGTTGATGGATTACTTGTAATTTTCCTACATTTTAAATGGAAAAAGATAAATATGAACTCACTCGATTTAATTATCTATTTTAGGTTACATAAAATAGTTAAAGTGTTTTTGTTTATTTTTATATATATTTTTTGAGTGTGATACTTTTTTTTTTTGAGACAGAGTGTCATTATGTCACCCATGGTAGGGTGCTGTGGCATCACAGCTCACAGCAACCTCAAACTCAGGTTCAAATGTTTCTCTTGCCTCAGCCTCCCAAGTAGCTGGCACCTGCCACACCACCTGGCCATTTTTTGGTTGCAGTTGTCATTGTTGTTTGGCAGGCCTGTGCTGGGTTTGAACTCGCCAGCTCTGGTGTATGTGGCTGGCACCCTAGCTGCTGAGCTACAGGCACCAAGCCGAGTGTGATACTCTTGAAGCAATCTCCAAGATGGAATCCAGGCTTCCTCTTGCATGTCTCACAGTCGAAAATGGTTTCTCTCCTTTCTTTTTTTTTTTTTGAGACAGAGCCTCAAGCTGTCCCCCTGGGTAGAGTGCCGTGGCATTACAGCTCACAGCAACCTCCAACTCCTGGGCTCAAGCGAGTCTCTTGCCTCCGCCTCCCAAGTAGCTGGGACTACAGGC
>CAUYTI010127800.1:0-18929 GCA_963575145.1 Galago senegalensis | reverse complement strand
GCCACAACGCCCGGCTATTTTTTTGTTGCAGTTTGGCCAGGGCTGGGTTTGAACCTGCCACCCTCAGTATATGGGGCTGGCATACTACCCACTGAGCCACAGGCGCCGCCCCAGATTATGGGTTTTATATAAAAATGTTTTTATGTGGTTATCATTTTAAAATCATGATTTATTTATCTATTTATTGCTACAGAGTCTCACTTTCTTGCCCCTGGTAGAGTGCCATTGCATCATAACTCACAGCAACCTCAAACTCCTAGGCTTAAGCAATTATTTGGCTAGGCCTCCCAAGTAACTGGGACTACAGATGCCTGCTACACTGCCCAGCTATTTTTTTGAGAGTCAGGGTCTCACTGTAGCTGAGGCTGCTCTTGGACCTGTGAACTCAGGCAATCCACCCACTTTGGACTCCCAGAGTGCTTGGATAACAGGCGTGAGCCACTACACCCTACAGTCATCTTAGTTAAAGCTCATAAGATTTGCAGTAGGTTCTCTATTGGATTTTCTAGGCAGGCAATAACATTAGTAGTAAATACAGATACATTCATTCCCTGTTTAAGAATACCTATTCCTTTTATTTTAATCTATCATTCTCATAACTCATCTGAAATTTCCTGAAGGAAACATTTCATGGTAGTGATAGAAGCTCCCTTGTCTTCTTCCTAATGTATTTAGGAATAATTTGATATTTTATTAAAAATTAAGAATTAGGCACTTTTTAATTAAGATACTGATGTTCATTAAGTGTTCTGAAATTCCTTATTTGCTTCAGGCTTAATTTTTAGTCATACATAATTTTAGTTTTTATTAAATGTTTTCTTGGGTACCTCTAAAGATGGTTCTATATAGTTTTTGCTCTTTACTTATCCATTAAATTAAATTAATGATCTTCTTAATGTTGCTCTCTTTATTTTTAGAATAATACTGCTTGGTCATAATACTGCTGAAATTTATGTTATGTGGGTTTTAAAAAATCTTATGTAAGTACTATGTCTAAGTACATATCTTAATAATTTTTTTGGAATCTTACTCTTTCTGTATGAAAGAGAATGAGTTAAATAGTGCAGGTGAGTATGCTGTCTTTGAATGTTCAAAACAATTTACACAGAAAGCACTAGGACCTGATTTCCATCTATTCAACCCTCCACCTTCTCCCATAAGAGTTAAATATGCTCATGCATACAGTACGAGAAATGATGTAACACTCATTTATTGGTTGTTTCTTTTTAAATAAGACAATATAATATTTTCAACTTATCAGTGAAGAATCTTGGATTTGTTTTTTTTTTTTTTTTTTTTTTTTGTGGCTGAGTCTCACTATGTCACCCTCAGTAGAGTGCTACAGCATCACAGCTCACAGCAACCTCAAACTCCTGGGCTTACATCATTCTCTAGCCTCAGCCTCTCACGTATCTGGGACTACATATGCCCGCACACCTCCCAGCTATTTTTTTGTTACAGCTGTCTTTGTTTTAGATGGCCCAGGCTGGGTTTGAACCCGCCAGCCTGGATATATGTGGCTGATGCCATAACCACTGTGCTACGCACACCGAGCCTTAGATTATTTAAACATATGGACAATATTTTTTCTCCTGAAAATAATATGTTTTCTCCCTAATCTAGATGCATCTCATGTATTTTTCTTGGTTTCTTCTTTCGATACAACCTGGAGAGTAATATTGATAAGTACTGATGATAAAAGTATTCTCATGCTCCTAATGAAAATGCTAGTAATGTTTTACCTTTTTTTTTTTTTTTTTTTTATACGGAGCCTCAATCTGTCCCCCTGGGTAGAGTGCCATGGCATCACAGCTCACAGCAACCTCCAACTCCTGGGCCCAAGCGAGTCTCCTGCCTCCGCCTCCCAAGTAGCTGGGACTACAGGCGCCTGCCACAATGCCTGGCCATTTCCTGGTTGCAGCCATCATTGTTGTTTGGCAGGCCCGGGCTGGGGATTCGACCCAGCCACCTTAGGTGTATGTGGCTGGCACCTTAGCCACTTGAGCCACAGACACCGAGCCCATATTTTTTTGTTTTGATGTAAATATTTAATATATTTCACTGTGCTAAAATACACATAATTTTATCATTTTAGCCATTTTTTAAATATAGAATTTTGTGGCATTAAGTCCATTCACAATGTCAAACAATCGTCTTTCCAGAATTCTATGTCCTCCCAATCAGAAACCCTGCTGATACTCTGAGAGTCTGAGCTGCAGTCACGTTTATTGAAGAACAGCAACATGGGCTGGTATATAGCCGGTATGTGAGCCAAGTAGGAAGGTAACAAGAGCAAGGAGTGTAAGCATTTGATTGACAGGTTTGAGAAAGTACCAGAGGAGATATGAAATATGTTTGTACTCGAAACATGGGGTGAAGAGAGTAGATGAAGCTGCAAGAGGCCAGGTTCTAGAGAATTTCAAAACCACACTAGAGTTAGACTTTATTCTGTTAGTCCCAGAAAGTTTATTTGCTATTTTTTACCGATTCGATGGTATGTAAATACCTTTATAACTAAAGGTATTTTAATATCACCATTGCAGTGAGAAAAAGAAAGGCAGGTGGGATGATGCGACATTGGACAGTGGAGGTGGAAATGGAGAGAATGACACCCACTCAGCAGCGCCTGGCAGTCTCCCCAGCGCTGGACCTTCCCTCACTAACCCTCCTGCCTCCCTTGCCTTGCCGGTCCTCTTCCAAACTGCCGTTCTCCTCACTCCTCTGACTACTGCTGAAGAGAAACCTCGTTGAGGCACAGTGCTGATTATACTATTCTGCTCAAAAGTACAGATGCCCTTCTACCACACGTAAGAAAAATACCATCCCATCTGTTTAACTTGGTGCTCAACAGCCATCGTGCTCTGACCCCTACCTTTCTAGACTTTGTGACATTTCTAATGTTCTTCTCTAAATTTATCTGTCCTAAAGAAGCCTCTGCCCCAAATGACTCTGAATTTTGCCTTTACTCTGCTAAAGGAAGTCCAGCTAATACTTTAAAACTTAGCTCAAATATGATCTCATTAATAAAGATGTATCAAAAGGGTTCAACCAGAGGTATTATATTTCTAAATGCGCGTGGTGTTCTGCTCCACATTTTCCTCCTCGTGTGAAGAGTTCCTTTAAGTATCGTTTTTCATATAGGATCTCTACAAGACACCTATGTCTGCTTTTCATATCCAAGTCCTTCATGGCACCAGTTTTAGTGTTTCTTATAGCAGAGATCCTTGTAAATGTCTAATGATTTAAAGAATCAACAAACCTGTCTGTGTTCCACTATACTCAGTACAAAATCCAGACTTTTACAGTGATCTAAAATGCCATGATTCACCTGGGCTGCTTATCTCTCTCAACTCATTTGCCTCCAATTCTTTTTTTATTGGACACTCACACCAAGCATGTGCCCATATTAGAACATTTATATTCACTGCTTCTTCTGTAGGGATCTCCGCCTACCAGGGGGATTCTTGACTGTTCCTTTTCATCATTTAGACCTCAGCTTCTTCAATGAGGCCTTTCTTGACAGTCCCAATATGCTCAATCATATTAAGTTTTTTTCTATTCTTTTCTTTGTATTATTACTACCTAAGTGGTATTTTTAAAGTTCAAATTATTACTTATTTTCCCTCAACCTTCTCTGGAATCTAAATTCTACTAGAGCAGAGATGGTATCTATTCTGGTCAGGGATTTACTCCTCAGGCAGGTAATAGTTTCCAAACCTCAGTACTCACTCTCTCCATGTTTGTTGAATGAACTTTGTATATCATACCTTTCAAATTCTTCTTCCAATTAAATCCAAAATGCCTACTAAGCTGGAAATGGAAATACTAAAAGTGGCAATAATTTCTCTCTTTAAGTCTTTGCCAAACTTAGTTTCTCCCAAACCTATCATTGCTGATAGGGTTATTTTAAAGAAAAGTTTCATTAAGGAATCATGAACTGCTCAACAGGCATAGTGATCAAATCAGATATTCTCAGTTATAATCCACCTATGCTCTGAAATTCCCAAATCCAGTATCTTTCCATTTGAGAAAACAAACTAATACTAGTGGGACGTCATCCCTAGGACCTGGTTTTCATGACAGGTTAAAATTATGGGCATGAAATACAAGTTTCTACAATTGTGCTATTTCTTTTCTACTTCAAACTATTATATCACCCTTTTCTTTTCATTTTAAATATTACTATTTTTAATATTCTATAAATGGAATATTTGAACAGTCTAATCTTTTAGTTTTTTGAGTCCTAATAAGACAATAGAATTGCAAAACATATGCAAACATTTGGTCAGACTTAAAAAATAAGATCTGTAATCAATAGATCTTAGAACAAAGATGAAGAAAATGATGTAATCTTTTAAATCTGTATGAAATTTTCCTGTGTGAAAGCAGGAAATATGAAGATTATATTCTTTACTCTTCTCTATGTTAAACCAACAAAAACTACACGTAAAATCAAGAGTGTCCAAATGTTTACCTTAATAACCTAAAGGTCAATTCTTAGTCACAACAGGTATATATACTGAGCACTATGATGCTAATTGGTTTGTACACTTTCTTTCTTCTAATTTTTAAAATATCCCACTGCATTTGTATTATTAACATCATATTTTCACAGGAAGAAACTATGGCATAGAGAAGTTTGAAAAAGTACCAAGGTCACACAACTGATAGCTGGCAATTTTTCACTCGCAATTAGTCTTTTTTCTTTAAATACATGTTCTTAAACACTAAACCATTTTATTACAACTGTGCCAGCCAAAAGGAGGTGAAGGAACTAAAGGAATTTCACCTGTCAGGGAAGTATAGCTTTTCTAAAAGTCACCCAGCCCTTATTCACAGTACCAGTTAGTGAGGAATTCTAGGCATGCCACAACTGACCTATGACATTAGGTTACAGGCTTAGGATTCAAATGTTTCATCATTCAAACACATTTTAAAAAATTGATAGTATTGACCTCTCTCATATTTTATACACATTCCCTTATAATCCTTGACATAAGTCTGTAAAGTTTGCGTTGATTTCCAAATGGTATTTAAAATACCACACCTCAGTACTAAATAACTAGGAAGGAATTTGCGAAGCCTAAGAGAGAATTCATAAGTGCCATCTCACACTGATGTATAGTCTGACTCACATATACATGTGGAAATACATATCTATGTACAGACATATACACATATATTTAAAATTGATGACAACAATGAAATTTAGTTATTAGCATTTCCCTTTTATGAAGATAAGCAATAAATCGCCACAATAACATAGACCCTGAACAGAGAGCCAAATGAGAAAGAAACAGACAATAAATAATTGAAAGGAGGCCAGCAAGCCGTCACTCCTCACAGGGCAAACACAGAAGTCTCCTGTGTGCAGCATTTTAGCTGGGTCTGAAAAGGCTATTTCAGAGACTAGCGTAGTTACAAAAGCAGAACTAGAAATGGAGGAAGTCTTAAAAGATCATGTAATTAGCCGCCCAAGGAAAGGCAATGGCACCATTAAAACAGCTGACAAATAGATCTGCTCTGTCCTTTAATTCCTGTTGATATTTTCTTTTTAGCTCTCGGTTTTTAAACAGAGAGAATCAGTCTTTTTCAAATTTGATATTTATAAACTGAAATATCAGTCTCATCTTAGTTTATTCACTATCACCTTTTCTCTGAACTGTATCTTCTCATAGATTTTTAAATCACCAAAATAAAAATGCATATTATATTAGTAATGACTCACTAAGTTCTCCCACCTTGGCCTTTTTTTTTTTTAACTCCTAGAATAATCAAGTATTCAAAAAGTAGTATTATAAAACAAGATAATTATAAAATTTTATTTTTAGAAAAACAAGAGGAGCTGATCTATGGTTTATCTCTGTCCTTTTATATAGTGGTGTGAGATAGCAGTTTCTCTGAATTACTAATAAAAACTATAAGCTTGATGAGTCAAGTAGATAATTAAATATAGAACTGTGTGGGATAGATTTAATACCAAATTCAATAAAGGTACTATGGTATAATGATAAATATATTTGCTTTTTGTCCTTGGTTTCTGGCCTAGAGCTCCCCAAACCCTTAGAATTTGCTAAATGATGGAGGTGTCCTTTGTTATGCATAAGGAGCCCTGTGGATCACAACAGAATTTGTGATACTGAAGTTACTGATGGCCAGGCCCATAGAAGGCCTTAGGATGGGACCAATCTCTAGAACTGACAAGTGATCACAGGGTTTGAACTTTCAGTCTGACCCAGTAACCTCTGAGAAGGTACAGAAGAGGGCTAGAGACAAAGGTACAGATGAACTCTCCAACAAGGAGATCCAATGAACTTCTAGATTGTTGAACACAGGGAGATACCTGGAGGGTGGCTGCCTGCAGAGGGCATGGAAGCTCTGAGCTGCTCCCTACCTCATGCCTTGCCTAATGCATCTCTTCCATCTGAGTGTTCTTGAGTTGTATCATTATAATATGTTTCCTTAGTTCTGTGAGCTACTCTAGCAAAATATCAAACCCAAAGAGAAGGCTATGGTAACTCTTAATTTAAATCCAGTTAGTAACAAGTATGGGAGACCTGGATTTGTGACTAGCATCTGCCGTGAGGGCAGTCTTATGGGAGTGAGCCCTTTACCTTGTGGGATACGACACTGCTTCCTGGCAAATAGTGTCAAAATTGAATCAAATTATGGGACATGTAACTGGTGTAGAAAAATTGGTCAGTGTGGGAGAAAATGCAAATTTGGTGTCAGAAGTGTTCTGTATGAGACTGTAGAGACACATGTTTTCTCAGAGGTACTAATTAGAACTGGACTAAAGTCAAAGGAATGTAAAATTTTTATAACTTTAACTGTTGTTTGTGAAATTAGGGACATACATACTTAAAATGAAATTTTAAGAGTTACATTTAGAAAAAGGAGAGGAAAATCAAATAATGCGAAATAGCAATTCATATACATTCATGTCTATCTGGCTACATAATAAGATATACATATGCTTATAGTCAATTTGTCATTGAGTACAAGATGGTCTGGTCCCAAAGTATCTTTAGTTGCTGTTCTAGAGACATTTCATAGTTAGAAAAGATGGAGTGCAGTTATGTTATGTCTATATTTCTGCCCAGAAAAGAAAGTCAAATTTGCATTACATGTAGGGAGTCACTATTCACATCAAATGGTCCTTCCATTATTACTAAATAATGGGCAGCCAGATGCAGATATCAATATCAAAGCACAAGATAAAGTTCATCACCATAAATTTAAGAAAATATTAGGCCAGTGCTTTGGCTCACATCTATAATCCTAGCACTTGGGAAGCCAAGGAGTTTGGTTTGCCTGAGTTCATGTGTTCCAGATCAGCCTGAGTGAGAGCAAGACCTCAGTTCAGAAAATAGTGTGGCATTGTGGTGGGCACCTATAGTCCCAGCTTCTTTGGAGGCTGAGGCAAGGGGATCAATTGAGCCCAAGAGTTTGAGCTTGCTGTGTGCTATGTCACCATGGCACTCTACTAAGGTGTCTCTACAAAGTGAGACTGTCTCAAAAAAAAAAAAAAAGAAAAGAAAAGAAATAAAAGAAAATATAATGAGTAGGAGTTGATATTTGCAGAGCATATTTCAGAGAAACCTATTTTCCTTACAAAAACAGTAGCTCAAGATTATATTTAAAATTTACTGACAGATGTAGATATTAAGAAATTCAAGAGTGATAAAGCATGGATTCAAAGGCATGGCTGCCCTGATGTAAATTATGAAAAACAACACCATCAGAAGACAGGTAGAAGGGAATCAGAAGACCCTAAGGAAAAAAAAAGAAAAGAAAAGAAAAGAAAATGTTGGGTAAGAACAGAGGAGAGAAAATTTACAAATCACATTTGGCTAAAAGTTATCAACAAATTTTAACACAGAAGATGAAAAAAGAAAGCATAAGAATTCTTTCATATATTGATTTAATTTTAATATAAACAATGCATGTTTAAAAGTTTATTGTGCAACTGATCTACCTGCAGGAGCAACATTGGTAAAGCCAAGTTGGGCCGACCCATCCCCTGTTGCACTCTACCAGCTGGAGTGGTTGATCTGTTCATAGTACCCACAAGAGTGGAGTCAAATGGGCCAACCCACTCACCACACCACACCACACCACATATTCTGACAGCCTGTTAAAAATGGCAAAAAGAATCCCAAGGTAGGACTTATCTCCTGTGCCCACAGGCTACATGCCTGGGATGGCAGTCCTGGTCTGCTGCAATGTCAACATGAGCAAGGTTCCTTTCCAACACCTGGGGCAGCAGGCAGGACAGCTACCTACAGTGGCAGCATTAGCAAAATCGGGGCAGGATCCAACCCCAGCTCATTCCTACTGGGAAGCCCAACTGGCCCTGGTAGTCAGCCTAGTGGCATAAAGCACACCAGAGTACCGTTGCCAAAGCTCGGAAACTAAATCGTCATTGAGATTAGAGTTTATGAAAGTATTCCAAGACTTACATATCAAGCCTAATAACATGATTGCCTGCTAAAATAGAAGTTTTAAATAGGATCAAGAGTCTCCCATGAAAATGTGTAAAATGTCAAGGATACAATTTAAAAATCTCTTACAATGCCAAGAACTAAGAAAAACAAAACTTGACAGAAGAAAATCAATTGACATCAATACCTAGATCATTCACATGTTGGAATTACATGATAAGAATTTTAAAGCAGTCATATAAATGCTTTAAGAAGCAGTTACAAATTCTCTAGACACAAATAAAAAAAGATTAGAACATCTTAGAAAAGAAAGTTGCAAAAAAAAACAATTAAATGAAAATTTTAGAACTGAAAAATATAACAAAATGCAAACCTCACCAAATATTCTCAAAAGTAAAGATGACACAGGATAAAATCAGTAAACATGAGGTAAGATCAATAGTTTATTCAACCTAAACAGACATATTACTACTAAAAAAAAATTACTTTGCAATTCTAAAGCTCCTCCTCTCCAGAAATCCATAGCCTCAGATGTTTTCACCAACAAATTTAAAGAACTAACAAATTCTGTCAGTACATAGAAAAGGAAGAAACACTTCTCGCTCATTTTTTTGGCCACTATCATTAACTGAAACCAAAACCACACAAAAATGTAGGAAGAAAAGAAAACTACTGACTAATATCTCTTATAATCTTAGATACTAAAACTTTCAACCAAGTATTAGAAAACTGAATTCATTAATGAATAAAAAGAGTTAAACACCATTGTTGATGGGATTGGTTTTAGGTATAGAAGGGTGGCTCAAGATTTGAAAATCATTTGATACAATTTATCAATTGTACTAAAGAAAAAAATATAAAATCAGATATATCAACACAGAAAAAGCATTTGACAAAATCCAATACCTATTTATGATAAAAATACCCAGCAGAGTATTAACAAGGGAGAACTTGCTCAACTAGATAATGATCATCAACAAAAAACCTGCAGCAAAACATTCCACTCAATGGGCTTCTCAGATCGAGAACAAGCTAGGGGTGTCTGCTGTCACATATCCTGCTCGGCAGAGCACTGGAACACCCAGTCAGCACACTAAGGGAAGAGAAGGAAAGAAAAGGCATACCTATTGGAAAAAAGGAAATATAACTATTTCTATTTTTGCTTTACATGATTGTCATACATAGAAAATCCCCAAATATCTCCAAAAAATATCCTTGAACTAATAAGTGAGTTCAACAAAACAGAATATAAGATGTAATACTATTTATTTTACAATTGCCCTACATAAGGTGAAAGCTGAGGTGTAAATCTAACAACATGCACTGATACCTACATGCTTTAAACTAAAAAATGCTGACTAAGATCTCAGAGAAGAACTAAGTAATGAGAAGATTTACTTTATTCATGGACTGGAAGACTCAGCCCAGTAAAGATGTCAATTCTCCTGAAACTGACCTACAAGTTTAATGTTTGTCTATCAACATCCCAGCAATTTATTTTTAGGCAGAGAAGATCTTATTCTAAAATTTATAGGAAAAAGCATAAACCCTTCTTTTGACAAAGAAAAATAATGTGGGAAGAATCATTCTTTTTTTTTTTTGTTAGAGACAGAGGCTCACTTTATCACCCTTGGTAGAGTGCCATGGAGCCACAGCTCACAGTAACATCCAACTCCTTGGCTTAGGCAATTCTCTTGCCTCAGCCTCCTGAGTAGCTGGGGGGACTACAGGTGCCTGCCACAATACCCAGCTATTTTTTGGTTGCAGTTTGGCTGGGGCCGGGTTCAAACCCACCACCCTTGGTATATGGGGCTGGTGCCCTACCCACTGAGTCACAGGCACTACCTGGAAGAATCACTCTTGCTGATATTAAAACTTACTATACATGAGGTAAGATCAATAGTTTTCTCAACCTAAACAGCCACATTACCAGTAAAAAATACCATAGTTATCTAGCTAGTGTAGAACTGTTGGGGAAATATCACTTGGATCAATGGAATGAAATAGAGAACCCCCAAACAGACTCACATGAATATCTACAATTGATTTTTTAAAAACCCCTCTCACTGCACACTAACACAATTGATTTTTTTACAAAGGTGCACAAGAAATCCAGTGAAGCAGGAACAGCCATTTCAACAAATGGTGCTAGAGCAATGTCTGGATAGAGCTAGGTATCTCTCAGCAAAAAATAGTATGTATCTTAACCTAACCTCACACCTTATAGAAAAATTAACTGGAAATGGACCACAGACTTAAATGTAAAATGTAAATACAAACTTAAAAAAAAATAAGATAAATGCTTTGAGACCCAGGACTAGGCAAAGAAATTTTAGATTTGGTACCAAAAGCACAATTCAGTAATAAGTAATAAATTTGAATGTTATTAAATAAAACCTTTTAATGTTTAGTTTAATTTCATTAAAATATTACAAATTAGGCCTCATTAAAATCAAAAACTTGTTCTCTGTGAAAGATCATGTGAGAAGCATGAAACCAAGAGTCACATACTGGGATAAAATATTTGTAAACCATTTATCCAAGAAGAAACCAATATCTAGAATTGATGGCACTCTCAAAAGTCAAAATGAAAAAAGAAACCAGACAATCCAATCAGAAAAATGGGCAAAAGACAAGCTGATGGGAATGCAAAACATTTTATCATCTTGCAAGAGATGTCAGTTTCTTTTGCAACTAAAAATGGAATTACTTTATGACTTGGTACTGTACTCTTTGGCATTTATTCCAGAAAAACAGAAATTATGTTCATACGGAAATATATATGTGAATATTTACAGCAACATTATTAATCATAGCAAAAAAATGGAACTAGCCAAAAGTCAGCCTGAAAGGGAAATGTTTATAGAAACTGTGACAAAAATCCATACCATGTATTCAGCAATAAAGAGTAATGGACTAAGAAAACACATTAAAAACTTGAATAAACCTTAAAGAAAGTATGTTGAATGAAAAGCTAACAGCAAAAGCTTCAGAATATGATTTCACTTATATAGTGCTCTTATATAAAATTAGAGACATACAGCAGGTTAGTTGTTGTTATAGTTTAGATTAGGGGAAGGCACGTAAGTGTGGCTACCATGTCTTATGGATATGGTGGTAACTATGGAAAACCACATGTGATAAAATTGCATGGAACTATATATACACATTCACAAATGAGTCCACCTCTAAACCATAAAACCTGAGCAAGCCCTATGGCTATTACCATGACAATTATCAGGTTTTGATATTATACTATAGGTACCCAAGATGTTAACATTGGGAGAGCCTGGGAAAAGAATATAAGGGACTACTCTGTACATTGGCATTGTACATTGCAACATTCTGTGAATGATTATTTTAAAATTAAAAAGGCTAATTCTACTATAAACTATGTAGAATTACCTTTTCACAATGATAGTTCAATCAGCAATTAATTGCCTTGCAGTCTTATTAAATCCTAAGAGAATATCTTTATGATATGGTTATTATTTGTCAGATGCCTACGATCTCTCAATTGATCCTTCCAACAAATATCGCCACATGGTATATGAGGAATTACTTAAAAATCAATCTATTCTGATGTACTGGGATAATATTTTGTCCTGATTCTTTAAAACTCATGCTTACACATCTATAAATATGGTTATAACCATAGATTATTACATTAAAAAAAAAATCTCAAATTGTGACCTACGTTTTCTCATCTTAAAAGCAAAGTGACGCTAATTTTAAGGACTTTTTACTTTATATGGCTACACATAGCATAAAGAAGCCTAAGAGGCAAGAGCTGAAGGAGAGAGAAGGTGGAGTGGTGTATTTGTTGAGGGAGAGAAATGAGTGGTTGGAATACTTGACCCTTGAAGAAGCAGTCTAAATTATCCAAGTTGAAATTTCCATACTCCATCTTTTCAAATATGAACATATTTCTTTTACCCTGAAATATGAGTCAAAGGTCAATCTGAAAACAAAACAAGAAGTCTGCTGTGGATATGTTGTATTACTTTTAAAATGCAATGGACGAAAGAACCCAGGGACTGCTAGGGGCTTGGCAGCTGGGCTCTCCCCAGTAAGCCATCTCTTGCTTGGTTGGCAAGATTAAAAATGTTTATTGCCTTAGGAATTAAAGGGTAGCCTGAAGGAAATGGCCTGAAGGAAGCTAAAATGCAGCACTGTAAAATCAATACAATGGCAGAAAGAAGGTTATTTAGTCAGCAGAGAACCTCTGGAAACTTTTTTGTTCAGAGGGAGCTGTGTAGCTGCAGTGACTAGTTATAAAGCAAATAAGCACACTAAAATTTCAGGAATTATTTTGAATGTCAGTGCTTATGTTCTCTGTTGTTACCCAGTATCCTAAGATATAAAGATTTATGTTTTTCTTTGAACTATTTTGATAATATTCCCTTTTGTGTAATAACATATATAACTAAATAGGATGATTAGTATACTAAGTTCTCATCTGTGGAGCTTAATTTAGTAAAAGGAGGCACGTATCACATTTACTGTTGTCTTATATCTGTTGGTTTAATTTAAATTCAAATTTGAGATATAATTCTTAACACTAAAAAGCCATTTTACAAAAGAGAATGGTTAAAAGAGATTTCCTGTCATTTGAGAAACCATATATGATGAAACTATGCATAGTTACCACAAGCATATTCAAGCGAACATTGAAGGAATTTGTCAAGAACAGACCTGCCCTGTAGTAAATACTCAGAACTGTGTAATACATGGATCAGCACAATAGTTACCAGCCAGTGTAAAACACCCAGAAGCTAAAGCTCAGAGCTCACATAAAATAATAGTACAGGAAATAAAATGAAACAATAAGATACCAACTAAAAGGATGAAGAGAACAGCGTCCCATGTATCAATTCTATAAACGTGAATGGTTTGAATTCCCCACTCAAGAGACAGAGACTGGCTGAGTGGCTACAAAAATACAAGCCAAGTATCTACTGCATCCAGGGAACACATTTACTACACAGACACATACAGACTCCAGGTCAAGGGATGGAAGATGATATTCCATGCAAATGAAAACCAAATGCAAGTAAGTACAGCCATTCTTATATCAGATAAATTTCCTTTAAATAAACAGTAGTGAAGAAACACAAAGATGGCCATCACATAATGGTAAACACAGCAATTCAACAAAAAGACATAACAATCTTAAATATCTATGCACCTAACACAGGAGTGCCTAGATTTTTCCAGCAAACCCTACTAAATTTAAGAAAAGAGATAAGCAGCAGCATTGTAATTGTTGGGGACTCTAACGCCCAGTGACAGAACTGGACATCTTCCATGTAGAAAATAATTAAGGAAACACAGGATTTAAATGGGACTCTAGAACAAATAGGACTCTAAAACAAATAAGTCTAACAGATATTTACAAAACATTTTATTCAACACAATTACAGAATATAGTTTCTTCTCATCACCACATGGAATATTCTCCAAGATTGATCATATTTTAGTCCACAAAACTTACCTCCATAAATTTAAACAAATAGAGCTTATCCCATGATCTTCTCAGACCACAGCACAGTAAAACTAGAAATGAATTCCAATACAACACTCAAGTCTACACAAGGTCATGGAAATTAAGCAACCTGCTACTAAATGACTATTGGATTAATAATAAAATTGAGATGGAAATCAAAAGATTTCTTGAACTGAATGACAAATAGGACACAAGCTATCAAAATCTGTGAGATTTAGCAAAAGCCATCCTATGGGGAAAATTCATCGTTTTAAATGCCTACATGGAAGAGACAGATCACAAGTTAACATGTGATCTGATGACATGTCCCCATGATCTAGAAAAGGGAAAGCAAAGCAAACCCCAACACAGCAGGAGAAAAGAAATAACTAGGGTCAGAACAGAACTAAATGAAATCAAAACTAAGAAAATAATTCAGAAGAGCAATGAAACAAAAGTTGGTTCTTTGAAAAACAAATGAAATTGTTAGAATTCTTTGTAGAATAACCGACAATAGAGAAAGAATCCAGATAAGCTCAATCAGAAATTAAAAAGCAGACATTACAACAGATACCACAGAAAAACAAAACATCATCTGTGAATACTATGAAAATCTCTGTGCACAAAAGCTCAAAAATGTTGAGAAAATGGGCCAACTTCTGGAAATGCATAACCTCCCAAGACTCAGCCAGGAAGAAATAAAACTCCTAGTCAGATCAATAACAAGAAATGAGATTGAAGTAGCAATAAAATAATCTTCCAACAAAAGAAAGCCCCAGACCAGATGGACTTACAGACAAATTTTATCACACTTACAAAGAAGAGTTTGTTATCCATACTGTAGGAATTATTCCATAACATTGACAAGGGAGGAATGCTCCCAACTCATTCTACAAAGCCAGTATCACCTCAATACCTAAGCTATGTCCAGGAAAGGATATGACAAAAAAAGAAAATTGTGCACCAGTATCCCTTATGAACTTAGATGCAAACATCTTCAATGAAAAAACTAGCAAACTAAATTTAGCATCACATCAGAAAACTAAAATAATCCACCAGAACCAAGTGGGCTTCATCCAATTGTTGCAGGGATGGAACAATTTTTCAACATACATAAATCAGTAGGAGTGATTCACCACATAAACAGAACCAAAAACTAAGATCATATGATTACCTAAATATGCAGAAAAGGCATTTGAATAAAATTATGTTCCCTTTCATGATAAAAGCCCTCAACAAACTAAATGTAGAAGAAAAATATCATAGAATTATAAAAATGATAATGTCAAACCCACAGCCCACATCATACCAAATGGGAAAAAGTTGAAAGCATTTCCACTAAAAACTGGACGCCCACGTATTGACCATAGTACGTAGCTTTTAGCCAGAGCATTCAGACAAGAGAAAGAAATAAAAGGTATTCAAATCAGGAAAAAGGAGATCAATTTATTGCTTTTTGCTGATGATATGATTTAATATCTAGGTTGTGTTTTCTGCAGTATTTGGTGATAGTTTTTTTAATAGGCAGGTAAGCATGAGAACTTTCTCTCCATGGCCATACCCAGTTACCTATCAGGTGGCTTGTTTTGTTTTTAACATTAGTGAACTCCATTTTGATTTTGACAACTTTTATACTTGACAATGAAGTTGTGTTGCAGGCCTCTTGAGAGAGAGAAAAAGAGAAAAATCGTTTCTGGGGGTAATAATTCTGTCTTGCTCTAGTCTCTGTAAGTGATATTGTGGCTGTGTAATGTGTTGGGGCTTTAACACTGGAGTTAGGATTTTTTTTAAGGATACTGAAGTATAATTATACATATTTTCACACAAAGACTTGTACACAGATGTATATAGAGAGCATTATTCATAATAGTTAAATGGTAGAAACTACCCAAATGACTATCAACTCACAAATGAATAAAGAAGATATGATATATCCATATAATAGAACACTATTTGGCCATAAAAATGAATAAAGTAGCAATGTATATTACAAACTTTGAGAACATTATTGCAGGAGACTTTGCACTGGGCTTGTAGAAGCAGTCACTGGTTGTTGAGGGAGGCGCTGGGAGAGAGACAATCTCCTAGCCAGCAGGGAGATGTTTTGCAGCCCAGAGACAAGCCCTCAAGCAACCGCATGCGTTAAAGAGATAAGACCAGTTGCTCCTTAGCAAGCAGGTATTATACTTTGGACATTTGTGGTACAAGAGGGTGGCAGTCCAGCCCATGGGGAAAGAGCATGGAGCCATCATTAAGCATGTAGCTCCAGTACTTGGGCCCCCCCCCACTTGTTATATAAAGCTTCAATAAAAGGCCACACCAGAGGTTACTAGGGGCTCTCCCTGGAATGTTGGGAAGCCCACCTCTTAGAGACATGTACCTGAATCTCTGTCTCCTGGCTGGTTTTATTCATACAGTGTTGAGGTGCCACAGCAGGCATGAAAATTATGCTAAAGAAGCTAGTCATGAAAGACCATATGATATGATCCCATTTATATGAAATATCTATGTCTAGAATAATCTAGACGGACAGAAAGCATATTAATGGTATCTTAGGTCTAAGGGTTGGGATGGGATGAGGAAATAAGGGAGTGGTCATTAGAAGATGGAGGTTTCTTTCTGAGATGGTGAAAATTGGCTAAACTTGACTGTTGTGGTGGTAGCAAATATCTGTGAATATTCAGAACCATATACTTCAAATATGTGAATTATAGGGCATATGAATTATATCCAAATAAAGTTGTTAAAAAGAAAAGAAAAACTTACAACCATTCAGTCACTTGCTAACATTTTTGCAATTTTTGGCCGGGGCAGGGTTTGAACCCACTACCTCCAAGATACGGGGCTGGTGCCCTACTCCTTTGAGCCACAGGCACCGCCCTCACTTGCTAACATATTTCACATAGTTGGCAAAGGGTTGGTGGAGTGCACAAGAAAGATATGTTCTGTCCAGCTAGGCAGCTGCATTATAACACAGCAATGTAGAACAAGTAAAAAAAAAAAAAGACCTCATCTTTTAAAAATTAAAAATGACTTTCTGACAAAAGGTGATGTGATAATGTCTTTACATCAGATAATAACAGACGGGGAAGAAACAGCATGTACAGTATTTGATAAAGCACTGAACTCTAAAATGTATAATGATATGTAGTTATCAGAGACATGCAAAGCAGAAAAATGTTGAGTGGTACTGATCCATCATGTTTCAGTAAACAGTTTCAGTCAATTGTAATTCCCTTGGGATGCTACACTAATTTTTTTGTTTTGATTCATTAAAAGATATGTTCCCTACACTCTTAATTAGGTTTTCAATGGATCTATAACAAAGAAAGAAGTCTGAGACTAGAAATTGTTTTTAAAAAATTAAATGAGTTAATTCCCAGTTAATTACAATAGAGGTACAACAATTTATTGGGAGAGTGGATAATATAAATGTTGAAACATAATGAATACTTCTCTGAACTTCATTAGGCTTTCATATACTCATTTCTATTTAATTATAACTAAATCACCACCATTTATTGCCAAGTTGGAAACACTTTCAAATAATAGCCTGGTTAATACTGAATTAAAGTGCATTCTTATGGAAGTCCCTACATAAAAACAAATGAACTAACTAGGAATAAATTTGTCATTGTAAGTACTAGCAAAGTTATTATAATTATATCATTATTTCAACACGATATGCAGAAATATTTTAGGAATGGTAGGCTCGAAACAAAAGAGATGTATTTAAAAAGTTAATTTTGCTGTCCTAAGTGGTTCCTCAAATCAGTAAAATATTTTGCTATAGACCATTTGTCATCTGAGCCATTTTGTTCTAAATCCTCCAGGCCCCTGACTGAAAGATATTTCAAGAGTTATAGATGAAAATGAAGCATAACTAACTAATTCAAGATGATTGAATTAAAAACATTTATCACCATAATGAAAACCACAGTATGCTATACTGGGCAGAAGAAACATGAAATTCATTTTCCACATTTAAAAATTTTACATTTGTAAAAAATTTGTTGCTTCAAGATTCTAAGTTTCTGAGAAATACTTCAATGGAACAGAGGCCTATCTTAGTGGCCTGCCAGGCCTTGCAAGCATGAAGATAAAGAATCTTGAGTTCCTTTAAGGGAAATTCTAAGCTAACCTTAAAAAGTAAAATAAGGAATCTGATAAACAAGAAAAAAACGGTAACAATAGTTTCCCAGTCAAGCCAGAGTTACAAGGTGGTTTGATTCCCCATAGAAACTAAAAGATAACATGTTAACATATATTCTCCACTTGTTCTGTTTGAAACCACCACCAAATGGAAAATGCCAACCACTAGCACCTAGACCTCAGATAAGAAGGAACAGAGGGCTGAACTCTGACCGCAGTTCTTTATTCTAATTTTTTTTTCCTGAGGGACCTGGAGTCACATTCACACGAATTAAAGAATCTCTGAATCCACCTGTGACGTACAAGCCCCTGCTTCAAGATATCCCACCATTTTTAGTCAAACCAATTTGTAACTTCCAAGTATTGATTTAAAATTTTGCCTGTAACTTCTGCTTTTCTAAAATGTACTCCTGTCTTTTTTTTTATTATTAAATGATAGCTGTATACATTAATGCAAACATGCGGTATAGTGTAGTGTTTTCATATACAGTGTGAAATACTTTCCTCAAGCTGGTTCACATAGATTTCATGTCATTGGCTTAGTCATTGTGTCAAAACATTTATATTCTTGTTCTAGAAAAGTTCACTTGCACCCTTGTTAGACAGATATATAGGTGATCTTTCCAGTCACCCTTCGGCCACCCAGCCGCCCTTCTCTCCACCCCTTCCCCACCCCCTCCCCATTCTTGGGCTAGAATTAAGTTGTATCTTTCATTTGAGAGCTATAAATTAGTTTCATAAAAGGGCTGTGTACATTGGATACTTTTCCTTCCATTCCTGTGATACTTTGCTAAGAAGAACATTTTGTACTCCTGTCTTTGATAACCCTAGGTTATAAGCCATTTAGG
>CAUYTI010127799.1:0-18515 GCA_963575145.1 Galago senegalensis | reverse complement strand
TGACTATGCAAATAACATGAAATTTATGTGAACCAGCTTGATGAAAGTATGTCAAAATCTGTGTGAAGACACTGCACTGTACCCCATGTTTGCATTAATGTACACAGCTATCATTTAATAAAATAATAAAAAAAAAATAAAGATATATCTAGTAGTGGGATTGCTAGGTTATATGGTAGATCTATTTTTTAGTTTTTTTGAGGAACTTTCATAGTGGTTTTTACAAAGGTTGTACTAATATACATTCCCACCAACAGTATGAAATGGTTACCTTTTCTCCATAACATTGCCAACACTTATCTTTTGTCTTTTTGATAATAGCTATTCTAACAGGAGTGAAGTGATGTCTCATTATGATTTTGATTTATATATTCCCTGAAAATTAAGTGGTATTGATCATTTTTTCATATGCCTATTGGCTATTTATGTGTGTTCTTTTGAAAAATGTTTATTCAGGTCCTTTTCCCATTAAAACAAGTTGGATTGGGTATGAATCTAACAAAGCATTGATAGCTAGAATCTACAGAGAGCTCAAATTAATCAAAAAAAGAGCAAACAATCCCACCGACCACTGGGCAAGAGATATTAACAGAGCTTTCTGTGAGAAAGACAGATAAATGGCTGACAAACATTTGAAAAAATATTCATTGTTCCTGATTGTCTGAGAACTGCAGATCAAAACCACCCTGAGATAACACCTAAACCCGTGAGAAGATACCACATCTCAAAGTCTCAAAGCTGCAAATACTGGTGTGGATGTGGAGAGAAGGGAACGCTTTTACACTGTTGGTGGGACTGCAAACAAATACAGCCTCTTTGGAAAGAAATATGGAAAATCCTCAAAGAATTCAAATTAGATCTCCCATTTGACCCCACAATCCCACTACTAGGCATCCACCCAGAAGAAAAAAAAAACATTTTATCTATGATAAGGGCATTTACACTAGACTGTTTATTGCAGCTCAATTTACAATTGCCAAAATGTGGAAACAACCTAAATGCCCACCAACTCAGCAATGGATTAATAAGCTGTGGTATATGTATACCATGGAATACTATTCAGCCATTAAAAAGATAGAGACTTTACATCATTTGTATTAACCTGGATGGAGTTGGAACACATTCTTCTTAGTAAAGTATCACAAGAATGGAGGAGCAAGAATCCAGGGTACTCAATTCTTTTTTTTTTTTTTTTTGAGACAGCCTCAAGCTAGCCCCCTGGGTAGAGTGCTGTGGCATCACAGCTCACAGCAACCTCCAATTCCTGGGCTCAAGTGAGTCTCCTGCCTCAGCCTCCCAAGTAGCTGGGACCACAGGTGCCTGCCACAATGCCCAGCTATTTTTTTTTATTGCATTCATCATTGTTGTTTTGGCGGCCCTGGGCTGGATTCTAACCCGCCACCTTAGTTGTATGTGGCTGGCACCTTAGCCACTTGAGCCACAGGCACCGAGCCAGTGTACTCAATTCTAATATGAAGCCAATAGATGGTCTAATAGACACTCACATAAGAGAAGAACTCAATTCACAGTGGGGGTGAAGGGAGTGGGGAGTGCGTGCTCCTACTTAATGAACATAATGTTAGGGTGTATGGCACACCTCTTGGGGGTGGGACACAATTATAAGAGGGATTTTGCCTTAAAAATGCAAACATTGTAACTCAATTCTTTGTTCTCTTAACCTGAAACAATAAAAAAAAAACTGGGGGGTGGCACCTGTGGCTCAAAGGAGTAGGGCGCCAGCCCCATATACCAAAGATGGTGGGTTCAAACCCGGCCCCAGGCAAAAACTGCAAAAAAAAAAAAAATGAGTTTTTTTTTTGCATGATGTTGAGTTGTATTCTTTATGTATCCTGGATATTAAACCTTTGTCAGATGTATAGTTTGCAAATATTTTTTCCATTCTGTAGATTATTTTTTCACTCTGTTAGTTGTTTCCTTTGTTGTACAAAAGCTTGTTTGTTTGATATAATTGCATTTTCCTATTTTTGCTTTTGTTGCCTATGTTTCTAAGCTTTTACCCAAACATTCCTTGCCCACTCTAATGTCATGAAGTGTTTCCCCTATTTTTTGTAGTAGTTTTATTGATTCATGTCTTATATTCCAAGGTTTTAATCCATTTTGAGATGATTTTTATACATATATTATAAGGAAGGGATTTAGTCTTATTCTTCTGCATGTGAATATAGTTTTCCCAACACAATTTCTTGAAGAGATTGTCTTTTTTCCAGTGTGTGTTCTTCGTCACTTTGTCCAAAATCAGTCAACTATCAGCATGTAGATTTATTTCTAGGCTTTTTTTTTCTGTTTCATTGATCTATCAGGCATGTCCAATCTCCAGCCTGCAGGCTGAATGCTGATTTTGAGGACTTTTTGAAGGGATGTTGACTTTTGTCAAGTGCTTAAGATACCTAAGAAAGCATGTACATAGCTTTTTTTTTTTTTTTTTGCTCATCAGCCTTTGTTAGTGTCTGTACATTTAATATGCCACCCAAGATAACTCTTATTCTCCCAGTGTGTAGCAGAGAATAAAAGAGGTTGGACACTCCTGGATATGTTTGTTTTTATGCCAGTACCATGATGTTTTGGTTACTATAAATTTGTGGCATGTTTTGAACTCAGTGTGATGCCACTAACTTTCTTCATTTTGTTCAATATTGCTTTGGCTATTCACAGACTTTAGTGTTTCCATATGAATTTCAGGATTTTTTTTTTAATTCTGTGAAGAATGCCATTGGCTTTTTGATAGGGATTGCCCTGAATCTATAGAATGCTTTAGGTAGTATGGATATTTTAACAATATTAATTCTTCTAATTCATGAATATGGGATATATTTCCATTTATCTGTGTCTTTACCTCCTTAGTTAAACTTATTCCTAGGTTATCTCATTTTTTGTAGCTATTGTGAATAGGATTTTTTTATAGATTTCCTTTTCAGATAGTACATTATTAGGGTATAGAAATGCTATGTTGATTTTGTATCCCACAACTTTACTGAATTAGTTTATTAGTTCTACCAGTTTGGGGTGGAGTCTTTCAGGTTTTCTACATATAAGATCTGTGAGCAAGGACAATTTAATGTTTTCCTTTCCTGTTTAGATGCCTTTTATTTTTTTCTGTTGCCCAATTGCACTGGCTGGGACTTCCAGTACTATGCTTAATAGAAGTGGTGAAAGTGGGTATCCTTCTCTTGTTCCTGATATTACAGGAAAAGCTTTCAGCATTTCTCTGTTCAGGATTATGTTAGCTATGAGTTTGTCAGATGTGGCTTTTATTGTGTCATGGCACATATATGTCATTTGTTGAGCGCTTTTATCATGAAGGGATGTTGACTTTTGTAAAGTGCTTTATCTGCATTTATAGATATGATCATATGGATTTTGTCCATCTTTGAATGTGGCAATCATCATTAATTTGTGTATGTTGAGCCATCTTTACATGCCTGGCTTTAATCCCACTTGATGATATTGGATACTCTTTTTAATGTGTTGTTGAATTCTGTAGACGAGATTTTGTTTGGGAGTTTTACCCCTATGTTTATCAGGGGTATTGGCCTGTCGTTTTCTTCTTTTTTTTTTCTTATGTCTGTCTGATTTTGGCATTAGGGTAATATTGGCCTCTTATAATGAATTTGGAAGTACTGCCTCCTCCTCATTTTTTGAAATACTTTGTGTAGGATTGATTTTAATTCTTCTTTAAAGGTTTGGTAGAATTAAGCACTGAAGACATCAGGGTCTGGAATTTTCTTTAATGGGAGACTTTTAATACTCCATCTTCTTATTTGTTATTGGTCTAGTCAAGATTTGGATTTCTTCATGGTTGACTCTTAGTACTTTGTATGTGTCTAGCAATTTATCCATTTATTTTAGGATTTAAATTTTATTGGCATATAGTTGTTCACAATAGTCTCTTATGACCCTTTATATCATGAATCTGTGGTATCAGTTGTAATGTCTCTTTTTTAATTTCTGATCTTATTTATTCTTGTTTGTTTTCTTCTTAGTCTAAGTAAATGTTAGTTAATTTTGTTTCATTTTTCATAAAACAAACTGTTTTATTGATATTTTGTATCTTTCTTTTGCTTATCTCTATTTTTATCTTTATTATCTCCTTCCTTCTACCAATTTTGGGCTTAGTTAATCTTGTTTTCCTAGTTCCTTGAGGTGCATTAATTAGGTTTCTTATTGGAAATTTTACTTCATATTTTTTTGTAGATAATTATTGCTATAAACTTTTCTCTTAGGAGTGTTTTTGTTGCATCTCATAAGTTTTGGCATGTTATGTTTCCATTCTCATGTGTCTTAAGAAATTTATTAAATTTTTCTTTTAATTTATTTATAAACCCAATGATCATTTAGGAGCATGTTTTTTTGTATTTGTAATGTTTGATGTTCCCTTTGTTATTAATTTCTAGTTTTATACCATGTGGTCTGAAAAGATATTTGATATGATTTTGATCTTCTTGAATATTTTACCACTTGTTTTGTGCCCTAACATAGGATCAGATTTTTTTTTTTGAGACAGAGCCTCAAGCTTTCTCCCTGGGTAGAGTGCCATGGCATCACAGCTCACAGCAACCTCCAACTCCTGGGCTCAAGCGAGTCTCCTGCCTCTGCCTCCCAAGTAGCTGGGACTACAGGCGCCCGCCACAACACCTGGCTATTTTTTGGTTGCAGCCGTCATTGTTGTTTGGCGGGCCTGGGCTGGATTCGAACCCACCACCTTAGTTGTATGTGGCTGGCGCCTTAGCCGCCTGAGCCACAGGTGCCAAGCCAGGATCAGATGTTTTTAAAGAAAAAAAAAACATAGGATCCACCTAGGAGAATATCTCATGTGGAGAAGAATGTATATTCTGTAGCTGTTGGATGGAATATTCTGTAAATGTTTGTTAGGTCCATTTGGTCTAGGGTGTAGTTTAAGTCCAATGTTTCTTTGTTGATTTTATGCTTAGATGATCTGTCTAGTATTGAAAGTGGAGTGTTTAAGTTCCTATCCAAGTTTTAAATTTTGATGTAATAAATTACATATTTTTATGTTTTGTACTTAATACATTATTGTAGATTTTTTTTTTGAGATAGAGTCTCACTATGTTGCCCTTGGTAGAGTGCTATGGCATTACAGCTCATGGCAACTTCAAACTCTTGGGCTCAAGCAATTCTCTTGCCTCAGCTTCCCAAGTAGCTGGGACTACAGGCACCCACCACAATGCCCGGCCATTTCTTGGTTGCAGTTGTCATTGTTGTTTAGCAGGCCTGGGCCGGGCTTAAACCCACCAGCTTCAGTGTATGTGGCTGGTGCCCTACTCACTGAGCTACAGGCACTGAGCCTGTAGATATTTTTTAATAGCTTCATATATTAACCTTCCCAGGTGATTTACATATGATTTTTACTATATAGAGTATTCTGAATTGGACTGTATACTTTTACCCATGAATTCTATACTTTTATATCTTTTTGTGTTATTATACTTCCATCCTTTTCTTCACCTTAAAGAACTTGCTTTAGAAAGTTAGTTGCAGTATATTAACATGCACTCTTAATTTAGAATTTGTCTTCTTGTTCTTATTCATTTTTTTTGGATTATAAAAGTACTCATAAATTTTTCCTGTGCCTATATCTATGCACTTATCAAAAGGTAGAGTCTACCTCTCCATCCCTAGAATCTGGGATAGCTTTATGACCTTATTTGGTCAATAGAATAAAGTGGAAGCAGCAGTGTCTTAGTTCTGAGCCTGGGACTCAAGTGGGCTTATACTTGCTCATGCTTGCTTTTTTGGGACCTTGTCACAAATATCCAGAAATGTCTGACGAGAATCTTACAGAGAATTGTTTATGTGGAGCAAAGGAATATCATCCCAGCTGAACAAACTTAGTTGATTCAGTTTCCAGCTATCCAAGCAGCTGACTGCAGTTCTGTTATTGAGATCAGCTGAGCTCAATTGAGCATGGCCAAAGTAGCAAAACTATTCAGTTGCACCCAGCCCAATAGCTAACCCACAGAATTGCATGCTGAATAAATAGTTACCATAAGTTTTGAGATAGTTCATTATACAGCAAAAATAACTGATACTCATGGTTTTTATATAGTTTTCAAATACAGTGTCTTCAGTGGACTTTATTGGTGTGGATACAATGAGCTTATGTCTATTTGGAGGATTTCGTATTTACTGGTTAGCAGCAATAGGATATTTCTAAACTAAGACTAATTTTTATGTTATTATATTGTTTGGAGATTCATAAACAATGGTAGTGTATAATAACTCTCAAATCTAGGTGAAGGCAAGTACGATTATGAATTCTTTAGGAAGATCCTTTTTCTCTTTGCCACCCAGAGCAGGCCCATGACAATCAAGGTGAGTGGATTTTTCTTACTTCTTTTCACTATGGGTTTAGCTCTTTAGAAGTGTTACCTTTATATAGGGACCCCAGGTCAAACTACCAGTCTCAGGTGGGCTTAGTGCCTTGTTCTCTGTCCCCATATAGTCATTGACTCCCACGTTTTTGTTATCAAGACCTGCAAAGCTCTCAGAACTGCTTCAGAGTTGGTGCATATTTTGACCACTCTGGTTTTCAGTTCTTTTCTCATGTTGTACTGTGTGATTTCTCTTGAAAGCTTAGGCATAAATTTCAAAGGAAATTTATTATAGTTTTCCAGAATTTCTATGTATTTTGTACTGAAAAGCACCTTTATGCCTGTGGTTTGGCTCACCTTCTGCTGTTACTACCACCGAAGTGCTTCACCGTCCATTGTTGGGTTTCTTTTCCTCATCCATACTATTGCAAACAGTACTTCTATTAACCCTCCTCAACTGCCCTTTGAATTTGTTCTTGGTTTTCTTGCCAGCATCCAAATTGACACATTTGTGTAGTGACTTGGTAAATTACATTATGAAGTATTATTCTATTGATAGTATTGAAGTGCAAAAGTTTTTAATTTTGATGAAGTTCAATATGTTTATTATTTTTTCTTTTGTTGACTTATGCCTTTGGTATTATGTCCAAGAAAATGCCAAATTCAGTTTTTTGAAAACTTTTATAGTTTTATCTATTATTTTTATATCTTTGATCCATTCTGAATTAATTTTTATTTATGGTGTTATGCAAATGTCTGACTTCATTCTTTTGCATGTAAATATCCAGTTTCTTCTGCACCATTTGTTGAAAAAAATATTGTTTTACCATTGAATGGTCTTGGCATCCTTGTTCTTCTTGGTTTATTCCAGATCTTAGAGAAAAATCTTTCAGTTTTTCAGCATTGGGTATGATGTTAGCTATTGACTTTTCATATGTGGCCTTTTTTTTGAGGTAATTTCCTTCTCCTTCTATTTCGTTGATTATTTTTTACTATGAAAAGATGTTGAATTTTGTCAAATGCTTTTTTTGCATCAATTGAGATGATCATGTATTTTCTCCCATCATTTTATTAACGGGGTGCATTACACTGACTTTTGTATGTTGAAGTACCCTTGCATTCCAGGAATAAATCCAATTTGATCGTGGTATGTAATCCTTTTTATATGCTGCTGAATTTGATTTTGCTACTATTTTATTGATGATTTTTACATAAATGTTCATAAGGGATATTGGTCTGTACTTTTATTTCTTTGTAATGTCTTTGTCTGGCTTTGGTATCAAGACAATGTTGGCCTCATAGAATAAGTTACAAAGTATTTCTTCCTTTGTAGTGTTTTTAAAGAGTCTGAGGAGGATTGGTATTAGTTCTTCTTTAAAAGTTTCATAGAACTCACTAATGAAGCCATCAGGTCCAGGGATTTTTTCTTTCCTTTTTTTTTTTTTTTTTGAGATAGAGTCTTATGTTGTCACCCTTGGTAGAGTGCTGTGGACTCAGAGCTCACAGTAACTTCAGACTCTTGGGCTCAAGTGATCCTCTTGCCTCAGTTTTTCATTTTTAGTAGAGACGGGGTTTCACTCTTACTCAGGCTGGTCTGGAACTCAGGAGCTCCAGTGATCCACCCACCTTGGCCTCCCAGAGTGCTAGGATTATAGGCGTGATGTTTGGGATTTTTGATTGCCAATTCAATCTCTTCTAATTATAAATCTATTCCTATCAGAGAAAATCCCAGGACCTGATGAATTCTGCTAGACATTTAAAGAAGAATTAATATCAATTCTACATAAACTCTTCAAAAAAACTGAAGAGGAAGGAGTACTTCCAAACTCATTCTACAAGGCCAGTGTTATCCTGACACCAAATCCAGACACAGACTCAATATCAAAAGAAAATTACAAGTCAATTTCACTAATGAACATGGATGCAGAAATCCTCAACAAAATATTAGCACATTTTTCAATAACACATTTAAAAGATTTCAACAACAAACAATCCATGATCAAGTGGGATTCTTCCTAGGGATGCAAGGATGTTTCAACATATACTAATCAATAAATGTAATACATCAAATTAACAAAACTAAGAACAGAAGTCATATGCACATTTCAATAGATGCTTAAAAAGCATTCAGAAAATTCACATTTCTTTATGATTAAAAAATTCTCAAACTGGGTAGAGAAGGAACACACCTCAAAATAATAAAGGTCATGTATAACAAACCAACAGCCAATATCATACTGAGTGGGACAAAATTAAAAGACTTTCAGCTAAGGTCTGGAAGAAGAGAAAGATGCCCACTTTTATTCAGCATAATAATGGACATACTGGCCAGAGCAATTAGGCAAAAAGAATAAGTAAAGAGTCTCTGAATTGAAAAGAAAAAAGTCATGTTAGCCATGTTTGCAATTGATATGATTTTATACTTAGAAAAATCTAAAGATTCCAGCAAAAATCTGTTAGAACAGATAAATGAATTTAGTAAAGTTGCAAGATAAAAAATCAACACACAAAAATCAATGTCATTTATATACACTAATAATAAACAATCTGAAAAAGAAATCAAGAAAGCAACCCGTGACTCAGAGCCTGTGGCTCAAGTGGCTAAGGGACCAGCCACATATACCTAAGGTGGCGAGTTCAAATCCAGCCTGGGCCCGCCAAAAACGATGATGGCTGCAACCAAAAAAAAAAAAATAGCTGGGTGTTGTGGCAGGCGCCTGTGGTCCCAGATACTTGGGAGGCTGAGGCAGGAGACTCACTTGAGCCCAGGAGTTGGAGGTTGCTGTGAGCTGTGATGCCACAGCACTCTACCCAGGGGGACAGCTTGAGGCTCTGCCTCAAAAAAAAAAGCAACCCCTTTTACAACAGGGGTGTATACAATATTGTATTAAAACCCCTTATACAATATTGTATAAATATACAATATTCCTAGAAATTTAATCAAACATGTGAAAGATCTATACAAAGAACACTACATATATAAAACACTAATGTAGGAAATTAAAGAGGACACAAAAAATGGAAAAATATTCTATGATCATGGATTGGATAAATTAATATTATTGAAATGAAAATACTACCTAAAGCAATTTATGGATTCAATGTAATCCCTATCAAAATACCAATAACAATTAAAAATCTCTCATTCTGAAGGCTGTCTGTTTGCTTTGGATGTGGTACACTTAGCCATGCAGAAACTTTTTAGCTTGATCAGATCCCATTTATTTATTTTTGGTGTTGCTGCAGTTGCCGGGGGGGGGGGTCTTCCTCATAAAATATTTTCCCAGGCCAATATATCAAGTATTTTCCCCATACTCTCTTCTAGAATTTTTATTGTTGTTTCATGTCTTACATTTTAAATCTTTTATCCAATGACAATCAACTTTGTCAGTGGTGAGAGGTGCAGGTCCAGTTTTAGTCTTCTACATGTGGCTAACCAGTTCTTCCAGTACCGTTTATTAAATAGGGATTCTTTCCCCCCAGTGTATGCTTTTGTTAGGTTTATCAAAGAGCAAATGGCGATAGGGGTCTGGGTTCATCTTTAGATTCACAGTTGTATTCCATAGATCTGAGTCTCTATTTTTGTGCCAGTACCATGCCAGTACTGACTTGTGGTATAATCTGAAGGGTAAACATTTGTACCAGAATGTTTATTCCAGATCAATTCATAATTGCCATGTCGTGAGAGCAACCCAAATGCCCATCAACCCATGAATGGGTTACCAAACTGTGGCATATGTATACCATTGTGTACTATTCAGCCATAAGAAAAGATGGAGACTTTGTATCTTTATGTTTACCTGGATGGAGTTTAAACACATTCTTCTTAGTAAAGTATCTCAAGAATGGAAAAAAAAATATACAGTGTACTCAGTACTAATATGAAATAGGTATATATATAGTTACATGCCCACATGAATGATAAAACACAAATATTGTCTAGCTGAGGACAGTTGGCAGGATCTCACCTAATGTGCACAAAGTGAGTGTGTTCAACACGCCCCCTGGGTGAAGGGCTCAACTACAACTTGATCTTTACCTTGGGGAAGTAAGAACAACATAACCTAAAAATTTGTACTCTCATATTAATTTGAAATTAAAAAAATACCAATAACACTCTTCACAGAAACAGAAAGAACAATCCGAAAATTTATAGTAAACTACAAAAGACCCTGAATAGCCAATGCAATAGAAAATATACCAAGATATCCATGCAGGTATAGCCAGCTCATTTGAAACAAAGGTGCTAAGAACATTCAATGGGAACAGAACAGTCTCTTCAAAAATGGTTCTTCAATGTATGGACAACTATATACAGAAGAATAAAGCTAAACTTCTGTCTCTCGGAATATACAAACACCAATTTAGATGGATTTGGAGACCATTATCCTAAGTGAAGTATCTAAGGAATGGAAAAACAAATACCACATGTATCAACTATTAATTTGGAATGAACCAGTCAGCACTCATGTGCACAGGGGGCAGTAAAACTCAATGGAAGGGCGATGCCTGTGGCTCAGTGAGTAGGGCGCTGGCCCCATATACCAAGGGTGGTGGATTCGAACCCAGCCCTGGCCAAACTGCAACAAAAAATAGCTGGGTGTTGTGGTGAGTGCTGGTAGTCCCAGCTACTCGGGAGGCTGAGGTAAGAGAATTGCCTAAGCTCAGGAGTTGGAAGTTGCTGTGAGCTGTGATGCTACGGTACTCTACCAAGGGCAACAAAGTGAGACTCTATCTCTAAAACAAAAACAAAAAGCAAACAAATAAACAAAAAAATTCAATGGGAATCAAGCAGGTAGGAGAGGGTGGGTGAAATCTTACCTAATTGGCACAGTGAACACTATCTGGCACACTTATAACCCTGACTCAAGCAGTGCAAAAGCAATCCATGTAACCCAAACATTTGCACTTCAGTAATATTATGAAATTAAAAAAAAACAAAATAGATTAAAGACTTAAATCTACGTCCTGAAACTATAAAAGTTCTAGAAGAAAAACATTGAGAAAAACTTTAGGACATTGGTCTGAGTAAAAAATTTTTTGTATAAGATCTCGAAAGCATAGGCACTCAGAACAAAAAATAGAGAAAAGAGATTACATCAACCTAAAAAGCTCTTGTGCAGCAAAGGAAACAATCAACAAAGTGAAGACACAACCCATAGAATGGGAGAAATATTTTTAAACTATCTCTTTGACATGGCATTAATAAGCAGGGTATAGAAGGAGCTTAAACAACTAGTAGTAAATAAATAAATACATAAGTTTCACTTTTTATACTTCTCAGCTGCAGAATTTCTGTTTGGATCCTTTTAAAAATAATTTCTGGACCGGGTGTGGTTGCTCATGCTGGTAATCACAGCACTCTGGGAGGCTGAGGTGGGTGGACTGCTTGAGCTCATGACTTTGAGCCCAACCTGAGCAAAAAGTGAGAGCCCCTTCTCTTCTAAAAATAGAAAAAACTGAGGCAAGAGGATTGCTCGAGCCCAAGAATTGGAGGTTATTGTGAGCTATGATGACATCAGGGCCCTCTACCCAGGGTGACAGCTTGAGACTCTGTCTCTAAATAAATAGATAAATAATAATTGGGTGCTGTGGCGGGTTCCTGTAGTCCAAGCTATGTGGGTGGCTGAGGCAAGAGGATTCCTTGAGCCTAGGAGTTTGAGGTTGCTGTGAGCCACGGCACTCTACCAGGGCCAAGAAAGTGAGGCTCTGTCTCAAAATGTTCTTGATGTGTTCATGCATTGTTTTCCTGATTTTTTTAGTTTTTTTCCCATATTTTCTGTTAGTGATTTGAGCACATTTAAGACAGTTGTTTTTGAGTCTTTCTTTAGTAAGCATTTTGCCTGTGTTTCCTCAGAGATTGTTTTTGGAAATTAATTTTGTTCATTTGAACGTGCCATCTTTTGCTGTTCCTTTGTAAGCTTTATGATTCTTCAGTGGAAAAATAGATATTTTAATACAATTTTACAACTTTAGAAATCAGATTCTCTCCCTCCCTAGAGTTTGCAGCTGCCGCTACTGTTGTTGTTATTATTATAACTATTGTTGAAGACTGTGGTCCATTTGTTTGGTAATTTTTCCAAATTATTTTTGCAAAGACTGTATGTCTACTGTATGTATTCTCTGAAGTGTATGTTACTTAGCTTGAGTTCAGCTAGTGTTTTGAGAGATTTTCTTTCTTTCTCTCCTCCTACCTTCCCTCCACCCCTCCCTCCATCCTTTCATCCTTTCATCCTTTCCTTCCTTCATTCTTTTATTGTATATACCTGAGGTATACAACATGATATTTTGATGTACATATACACAGTGAAGTGATTATAACAGTTAAACACATTTACATATTCATCACTTTTCATAATTACATTTTCTATATGTTAGGAGTACCTAAAATTCACTCTTTTAGCAAATTTTCCATATAATACATAATATTATTAACTAAAGTCTTTATACACAATTTTTTCTACCTTTCTGCAAATGTACTCATTGACCTACTTCCCCCTCTTCCTCCCCTTCTCACCTCTAGTAACTACTGTTCTACTCTTTGTTTCTATTTATTTAATTTTTTTTGAGATTCCATATGTAAATGAGATCATGCATTATTTCTCTTCCTGTGTCTTGCTTATTTCTCTTAGTATAATGTCCTCTAGGTTCATCCATGTTGTCACAAATGGAAGTATCTCCTACTTTCTAAGGCTGAATAATACTCCCTTGTGTATATATATCACAATTTCTTTATCTGTTCATCTGTTATTTAGATTGATTTCACCTGTTGACTGTTGTTAATAATGCTGCAGTGAACACAGTGTTGCAAATATTTCTATAAGATGCCAATTTCATTCCTTTAGGACATACCCCGAAGAGGGATTGCTGGATCATATGGTAGTTTTATTTTTAATGTTTTTGAGGAAATCCGTGCTGTCTTCTATAATGTCTATATTACTTTATATCCCCACCAACAGTGTACAAGAGTTCTCTTTTCCTCACACCCTCACCAACACCTTTTTATAATCTTGTCTTTTTGATAATAGCCAACACTCTTATAGGTATGAGGTATTGTCTCATTGTGATTATCATTTGTATTTGCCTGATAATAGTGATGTTGAGTGAGCCCTTTTAGGATACCTTTTGACCATTTGTATGTCTTCTTTGGAAAAATACCTATTCAGATTTTTTTGCGCATTTTTTTTGAGACAGTCTCACTCTGTTGTCCAGACTAGAGTTCTGTGGCATCAGCCTGGCTCACAGCAACTTCAAACTCCTTTGGTTTGAATCCTCCTGCCTCAACCTCCTGAGTAGCTGGAACTTCAGATGCCTGCTATAATGCCCAGCTATTTTTTTCTATTTTTAGTAGAGATGTGCTCTCTCTATTGCTTAGGCTGGTCTCGAACTCCTGAACTCAAGCAGTTCTCTTGCCTCAAACTCCCAAAGTCCTAGGGTTATAAGTGTGAACCACCATGCCCAGCCACCATTTTCAATTCAGTTATTTTTTTCTTTTACTTTTTAGTTCTGTGACTTCCTTATAGATTATAAATTTTAACCCTTATCAGATATATGCTTTGCCTATATTTCTACCATTCTATAAAGTGCCTTTTTATTTTGTTGATTCTTTTCCTTTGTTGTGCAAAGCTTTTTAGTTTGATGTAATTTCACTTGTTTATCTTTGTTTTTCTTGCTCAAGATTTTGTTGTGATATCCAAAAAATTCATTGCCAAGGCCAATATTAAAGAATTTTTACACTGAATTTTTTTCTAGGAGCTTTTCATTTTGAGGTCTCTTTGTTAGGTCTTTATTGACATTTTGAGTTGAAGTTTGTTTATGGTGTAAAATAAGGTTTCAGTTTTATTCTTTTGTATGTGGATATCCAGTTTTCCTAGGACTCCTCATTGAAGATACTGTTACTATCTTTTCCCCATTGTTTATTTTTGGTGTCTTTATCAAAAATTGTTGAGGTGGCTTGGTGCCTATAGCTCAGCAGCTAGGGTGCCAGCCACATACACTGGGGCTGGTGGGTTCGAACCCAGCCCGGGCCTGCCAAACAACAATGGCAACTACAAAAAAAAAAAATAGCCAGGGGTTGTGGTGGGCTTCTGTAGTCCCAGCTACTTGGGAGGCAAGAGAATCGCTTAAGCCCAAGAGTTTGAGTTTGCTGTGAGCTGTGATGCCATGACACTCTACTGAGGGTGACATAGTAAGACTCTGTCTCAAAAAACAAAAAAAAAAAAATTAGTTGACCTTATATGCTTAGGTTTATTTCTGGGCTTTCTATTCTGTTCCATTGGTCTATGTATCTACTTGTATGTCAGTTTTGATTACTATAGTCTGTAATATGATTTGAAATCTAGATATTTATTGTCTCTATTCTTTCCTCAACATTGTTTTTGTTATGTGGGGATCTTTTGTGGTTGCATTCAAATTTTAGAATAGTATTGTATTTCTATGAAAAGTGTCATAGGAATTTTGATAGGGATTATTACATTGAACCTATGGATCACTTGGGTAGCTTGAAATTTTAACAATATTAATTCTTCCAATCCATGAACATGAGTTACATTTTCATTTATTTGTATCTTCTTTAATTTGTTTCAACGTTTTATAGTTTTTAATGTATAGATCTTTCACTTCCCTGATTACATTTATTACTATTTTATTTTCTGTACCTATTGTAAATGGGATTATGTTCTTGGTCTCTTTTTTAGATAGATTATTATTGGTATAAAGAAATGCAACTAAGTTTTGTATGTTGATTTTATATCCTGCTACTTTGCTGAATTCATATATTCTAACTATTTTTTTTTTGTGTGTGTGTAGCATCTTCAGTGTTTTTTACATACAGGATCATGTCATCTACAAACAGAAACTTTTACTACTTTCTGTCTGGTTTGGATATATTTTATTTTTTCTCCTTTTCTGATTCTTGCTAGTACTTCAAATACTATGTTGAATTTGACAGATATTTCTTGATTGCAAGGAGTTAAAAGGAAACAAGCAAAAACAAAACAAGAATATACACACATGTGAAAAACATCCTTCTTAGCCTTTGCACATTGACTCTGTTCCAGAGCTCTTCTTCCACATTTAAGATGGTTTACACTGATACTAGGGTTTAGCTTAAAGGGAAAGCTTACAGTGTTGTCAGTAGTTTTCTGAGTATACATCTTTTACTGGGTGTGAACATTGCTTTCTAAATTTCCTGGTATACATACGTGCTATAGAATCTCTTAATTTGTAAAGAAATTCTCCCTAAGTTTTGCTTCTAGGCTTTAGGCATTCTGTTGTCTTTCAACATTAATCTTGTCCCAGGTGTTAATGGATTGTTATTTGGGTTTACAGTATTTTTGAGTGATGGCTCCTGCTTTTTCAGGCTGTGTCTGAGGTAGATGAGACTGAGATAAATGTCTTTTATTAGTAACCTGCCCCAGACAGGTTAGAATAGCCATCACCAGTGACCAGAGTCTGACAATGGGAATGTGGCACCTATGTTGTGCCAGAGAGGGCTTGGAGTAAGGGCAAGTAAAAATGCCACAAAGTGTGCCTACTGTTTTGAAGTTACTTTTTTTTTTCTTGATTCAGTGTTAGTTTGTTTGCTTTAAAACTTTGACTGTTTTCCAAAGTTCTGAAGCAGGTGTTTTTGATAGTTTTTGCATGTTTATTTCTATTTTTTGGAAATGAGAGCTTTGAGTTGTCTCATCTACTATTTTTCTTTGAACTGTGTCTTGCACCTTCTTTTAAGAGGAACCACCCACTTATTGCCCCTGCAGGAGGAATATACTTACATAGGCTGGGTGACTTTACCTCCTAGAACATAGTTAATGAAACTATGGAGTGTGTACTTAACTTATAGTTTGGCTTGAAAATATTTTATTGGTCTATTAGGTTACTTCTCTTGGGAATCTTGGTCTATTAGGCTACCTCTCTTGGGAATCTCTAACTGAGAAAATGAGACAGTTAGCTTCAGGAACTGAGACTGAAAAAATGTGGATGGAGAGGTCTCCTGATTTAGAATCAGCAGGCAAGATGCCTAATGGCAGGCCAGATTTTGAAGAAGCAGATACTTTGAGAGCTACAGAGAATCCATAAGCAAGAGATCTTATGGCCCATGTGAGAGGAGATAATGGCCAATCCCTACATGTTTCTTCCCTCCCAATGTTTTTCCTGTTTCAGTGCTTGTGTATCCTGACAACAAACTCCAGTTCTCAAGGTTTCTTTTGTAATTTCCTGTTTCATACAACCTATGGTGCCCAGTTAGAACCTGGCACCATCTGCAAAGGCCTTCGTAACTGCTTATATCTTTGGGAAATGTGCTTGAGTCACTTCCCTAACATAGCTTATGCTTCTCTTATAAGGTCTCTAACATTAAGAGTAAAAATGAAATCATCAGAGAAAATGTCACCACTGAAATCAACCCAGGGGAAAAACACTAAATCTAACTGGATTAGTCCATCCTCAAATAACAATCAATTGCCCTCTGTGTGTTTTGTTTGACCTATTTCAAAGCCCAGTAGAAGTTTGGACATAGCTCTGGACTGGGAAAATTCCTGTCATTCTTTACATTATAATACCACAATGAAAAGGCTGTGTGTGGAAATATGCTAAATGCATCTCAGGCAGGCTTTCTCCAAGAAGTGTTACAACTGTATTTCCTCAAAGTAGCATGGAAGCACATACGAAAGGAGACAACTGCCCACTAATAGGGTAGCAGAAGACAGAAGGCATAACAGGTACTAACTGAGACTATCATTCTATATTTGTTTTAATGAGTTGAAGAGGGAAATGTGCCCAGAGCAGCTGTATAAGACTGAGGGTCAGTAATTAAACTGTCTACAAAGATTCTGCTATTGCTATTATAAGAAACTTCTAAAATGAATGAGACACCAGTCAATCTGTCTGCTTACATGGTGAGTCAAAACAATGGAAATTCCTTGGGGAGGTTTGAGCATTTGATTGGTTCTGGAGGAAACGCTGCTGATTGAAATGTGGAAGGTGACATGTTCTCATTGGGATAAATGCTTTTTGAGTCCATCGGCAGGCATCTCAGGGGCCCACATTTGAATCAAGCTGAAGGGACACAAGTGACACTTTTCCTCTTGTCTATCAGAAATACAAATTTAAGTAAATGATGTGGAGTGATATTTCTCAATTTTTTCCAAACCATATCTCTTTTTACCAAGCATAAAAATTTCATGCTCTCCTTTGATGTTATTTGAAATGTAAAAATAAATTGTGATTTAAAATAAAACAAGTGTTCCTTTTTCTCCACATCACTTCTGCACTGCTGGTGAGTATGCAAGCTAATATGTTCCTTTTGGAAAGAAGTTTGGAGGACACTTAGGGAACTAAAGTAGATCTGCTGTTCAATGCTGCAATTCCTCTACTAGGTGTATATCCAGAAGACCAAAAATCACTTTACAACTTAGATATTTGTACCAGAATGTTTATTGCAGCTTAATTCATAATTGCCAAGTCATGGAAGCAGCCCAAATGTCCATCAACGCACGCATGGATTAACAAATTGTGGTAGATGTATACCATGGAATATTCTGAAACCTTAAAAAAGGTAGAGACTTTACCTCTTTTATGTTTACATGGATGGAGCTGGAACATATTCTTCTTAGTAAAGTGTCTCAAGAATAGAAGAAAAAGTATCCAATGTACTCAGTATTATTATGAAACCAATATATAATCATCCATACTTTCATATAAAAGGTAAAACACAACTATAGTCCAGGATAAAAGAGGGAAGAGGAGGAAGGGAGGGGAGAGGTTGGGTGGAGGGAGGGTAATTGGTGGGACCTCACCTATGGTGTATATGTCAAAGGGTACATGTCAAATCTATTAAGAGTATAAACATCTTAACACAATAATTAAGTGAGGTAAAGGCTATATTAGCCAATTTGATGTAAGCATTCCAAATTGTATATAAAATAAGCACATTGTACACTATAAATGCATTAATGTACATAGTTATGATTTCATAAGAAATTAAGAGGTAAAATAAAATAAGTAATGGTAGAAAGGACTACTATATTTTTTATTATTATTATTATTTTATTAAATGATAGCTGTGTACATTAATGCAAACATGGGGTACAGTGTAGTGTCTTCACACACATTTTGACATACTTTCATCAAGCTGGTTCACATAAATTTCATGTTATTTGCATAGTC
>CAUYTI010127798.1:0-17870 GCA_963575145.1 Galago senegalensis | reverse complement strand
TTTTATTTATTTATTTTTGAGACAGAGCCTCAAGCTATCCTCCTGGGTAGAGTGCCGTGGCATCACAGCTCACAGCAACCTCCAACTCCTGGGCTCAAGTGAGTCTCCTGCCTCAGCCTCCCAAGTAGCTGGGACCACAGGCACCAGCCACAATGCCCAACTATTTTTTTTTTTGGTTGCAGCTGTCATTGTTGTTTGGTGGGCCTGGGCTGGATTTGAACCCGCCACCTTAGGTGTATGTGGCTGGCACCTTAGCCACTTGAGCCACAGGCACCAAGCCATCTTTTATTTTTTTGACAATATTTCTTTCTTTCTTTCTTTTTGAGATAGAGTCTCACAAGGTTGTCCTCAGTAGAGTGCTGTGGCGTCACAGCTCACAGCAACCTCAAACTCTTGGACTTAAGCAATTCTCTTCCCTCAGCCTCCCAAGTAGCTGGGACTACAGGCGCCCACCACAACACCTGGCTATTTTTGTTGTTGCAGTTATTCAGCTGGCCCGGGCTGGGTTTGAACCCACCACCCTCGGTGTATGTGGCTGTGCTACGGGCACTGAGCCAACAAGATTTCTTGAAAAATAGAAGTTCTTACTTTTGACAAAGTCCAATTTTATCCATTTTTCTTTCAAGCATTACTCTGTTTATGTGGCATCTAAATCTTAGCCTAAATGTCAAAAATATTTTATAAGTTTTATAATAAAATTTAGCTTTTGGGCATTTTGAGTTAATTTGTGTATATGGTATGAGGTAAGGATCCAAGTTAACTTATGTATATATGGTTATCCAATTGTTTCTGAACCATTTGTTGTAAAGACTGATTGTTCCACTGAATTGTTTTTGCACCTTTGTCAAAAATCAGTGACCACATATGTGTAGGTGAATCTATTTGTGGAATCCTAGGTTGACTATTCTTAGCTCAGTACTCTAAAGATATTCCATTGCCTTCTCATTTGCACTGGTCCAATAAGAAATCTGCTGTTATTTTATCTTTGTTCCTCTGCATGCAAGGTGTCTTTTTTCCTCTGGTTGCTCTTGAAATTTTCTCTTTATTGTCTTGTTTGTCTGTTTAGAGACGAGGTTAACAGCTTTACTGATATATAATTCACCTCTTTAAATGCAATGATTTTTAGTACAATCACAAAATTGTGCAACCGTTGAAACATTTTCATCACTCTGCAAAGAAACCCCATCCCCCTAAGGAGTCATTTCTCAATATCCCCAATTCCCACCCCAGCTCTAGCCAACCACTAATCTACTTTCTATCAATTTGTTTATACTGGACAAATATACACTCATATAAATGGAATCATACAATAGGTGTCCTTTTGTGACTGGCTTTTTTCACTTAGCATAATATTTTCAAGGTCCGCCCAAGTTGTAATATAATCAGTACTTCATTTCTTTTTATTAACAAATAACATTCCATTGTATGTGTTTATAACATTTGATCTATTCATCAATTTATGGATATTTGAATTGTTTCTACTTTTTGGCTATTATGAATATTTCTACTATGAACACTTATGCATGAGTATTTGTGCATACATATTTTTAAATTTTTAAAATTATTTTTTATTAAATCATAACTGTATACATTGATGCATTTATGGGGTTTAGTGTACTGATTAGATATACACTGTGAAATGTTTACATTGAACTAACACATCCACCACAATTATACTCATTTCTTAATAGTTTTGAAATGTACCATTGCATCGTGCACATTAGGTGAGATCCCCCGAAATACCCTCCCTCCTCTCATATCCCTCTTCCTTCCCCTCTCTCTTCTCTTCCCTTCTACTTTCTGGACTATAGTTACATTTTGCCATTCGTATGAGTGCGTAGGTGGTTATATATTGATTTCAAAGTAGTACTGAGTACATTGGATACTTTTTTCCCCATTCTTGAGATACTTTACTAAGAAAAATATGTTCCAGCTCCATCCAGGTAAACATAAAAGGTTTCATCTTTTATGACGTCTCCATCTTTTTTATGGCTGCATAGTATTCCACAATTTGTTAATCCATTCAGGGGTTGATGGGCACTTGGGCTGTTTCCATGTTTTGGCTATTATGCACTCTCTTTTAGTTCCTTGAGTGTTCTCCAAACTTCTTTCCAAAAATATCATATTAGCTTGCATTCCCACCACCAGCAGTGTAGAAGCGTTCCCGTCTCTCTGCATCCACAACCAACATCTGTAGTTTTGAAATTTTGTGATGTGGGCTAATCTTACTGGAGTTGGATGATATCTCAAACTGGTTTTGATTTGCATTTCTCTGATGATTAAGGATGATGAGCATTTTTTCATGTGTTTGTAGACCATACGCCTGTCTTCATCAGAGAAGTTTCTGTTCAAGTCTCTTGCCCATGTAGAAATAGGATTATTTATTCTTTTCTTATTGATTAGTTTGAATTCTCTGTAGATTCTAGTTATCAGACCTTTGTCAGAAGCATAACCTGCAAAAATCTTCTCCTATTTTGAAGGTTGTCTGTTTGCTTTATTCATTGTGCTCTTGGCTGTGCAAAAACTTTTTAGTTTGATCAGATCCCAGTAATGGATTTTTGGGGTTGCTTCAATTGCCCCGGGGGGTCCTCCTCATAAAATGTTCTCCCAAATGTTTTCCTTGCACTCTCTTCTAGTATTTTTATAGTTTTATGTCTTAAGTTTAAATCTTTTATCCAGTGAGAATCAATTTTTGTTAATAGTGAAAGGTGGGGGTCCAGTTTCAGTCTTCCACAGGTTGCCAGCTAGTTCACCCAGCACCATTTGTTAAATAGGGAGTCTTTCCCACACTGAAAATTTTTCATAGGCTTATAGAAGATCAAATGACAATAAGCAGTTGGGTTTATCTCTTGGTTCTCTATTCTGTTCCCTAAATCTACTGCTCTGTTTTTGTGCCAGTACCATGCTGTTTTGATCACTATAGATTTATAGTATAGCCTGAAGTCTGGTAACATGATACCTCCTGATTTGTTCTTTTTTCTAAATAAAGTATTTGCTATTCGAGGTTTTTTCTTATTATATATAAAATGAAGTGCTATTTTTTCAAGTTCTTTAAAGTATGACAATGGTGCCACATTTTTAATTTTTGAAACAGTGTCTCATTCTTGTCACCCAGTCTAGAATGCAATGGCATTATCATAGCTCACTTCAATCTCAAACTCCTAGGCTCAAGGGATCATCCTGCCTCAGCCATCCAAGTAGCTAGGACTACAGGCCTGTGCTACCATATCCAGCTAATTTTTCTCTTTTTAGTAGACATGGGGTTGCACTCTTGCTCAGGCTGGTCTTAAATTCCTGAACACAAGAGATCCTCCCATCTTGGTCTCCCAGACAGCTAGGATTACAGGTGTAAGCCACTGTGCCCAAAGTAGACACATGTTTTTATAACTCTTGGTATGTACCTAGGAGTGTAATTCTTGGGTCAAATAGTAACTCTACATTTAACCTTTACTTTTTTTTTTTTCTATTTGGAGACAGACTCTCACTATGTTGCCATGGCATCACAGCTCATAGCAAACTCAAATTCTTAGGCTTAAGCGATTCTCTTGCCTAAGCCTCCCATGTAGCTGGAACTACAGGCACCCACCACAATGCCCATCTATTTTTTTATTGTAGTTGTCGTGGTTGTTTGGCAGGCCTGGGCCAGGTTCAAACACACTAGCCCCAGTATATGTGATTAGTGCTCTAGCCGCTGAGTTACACGTAATGAACCTAAACTTTACCTTCTGAGGAATTTTTTCTGAAGTGGCCATACTATTTTCATTCCCACCAGCAGTGTATGAGGGCTCCAATTTCTCCACACGCTCACTAACACTTGTTATTATCCTTTTAAAAATTATAACTAACCAGGCCAGGTGTGGTGGCTTATGCCTATAATCCTAGTACTCTGGGAGGCTGAGGTGGGTGGACTGCCTGAGCTCACAGGTTCGAGACCAGCCTGAGCAAGAGCCAGACACTGTCTCTAAAAAAAAAAAAAATAGCCAGGCATTGTGGCAGATAGCTGTAGTCTCAGGTACTTTGGAGGATGAGGCAAAAGAATCACTTGAGCCTAAGAGTTTAAGGTTGCCATGAGCTATGACACCACGGCACTCTACTGAGGGTGACAAAGTGAGATTCTGTCTCAAAAAAAATTATAGCTAATTTCAGTGTATGTAAAGTGGTATCTCATTGTAGTTGGTTTTTTATTATCTTTTTTGTTGTTGTTTTTATTGTTTAGAGAAATTTTATTTAGGAAGAACCAAGGGAAATTTTAGAACACTTCCAAAGAGAGTTGGAATGAGTTCCCTCTCACAGCGGAGAAAAGATGAGAGAGAGAGAGAGACCTATTTTTGGTTTCCTTTTTTTAAATTTTTTTTATTTATTATTTTTTATTATTATTGTTATTATTATTTGCAGTTTTTGGCCGGGGTCAGATTTGAACCCACCACCTCTGGTATATGGGGCTGGTGCCCTACTCCTCTGAGCCATAAGCGCCACCCTTGGTATCTTTTGAGATAAGGTCTCACTCTGTCACCCAGAGTGGAATGTGGTGGTGTGAGCACAGGTCACTACAAGTACAACTCCTGGACACAACAAGCAATCCTCCTGCCTCATTCTTTTTTTTTTTTTCTCCTGCCTCATTCTTCCAAGTAGCTGGGAGTACAGGCACATGTCACCAGGCCTGACTAATTTTGTCGAGTCTCCTATATTGCTCAGGTTGGTTTCAAACTCCTGGCCTCCTGCAGTCTTTCCACCTCAGCCTCCCAAAGTACTGGGATTACAGTAATTATCAATTAGATTTTTTTTTTTTTGAGACAGATTCTTGCTCTGTTCCCTTGGATAGAGTATAGTGGCATCACTGTAGCTCTTGACAACCTCTTGCTCCAGCTGGTCTCAAACTCCTGACCTCAAGATATCCTCCCACTTCGGCCTCCCAGAATGCTAAGATTATAGGTATGAGGGAGGTGCCTGTGGCTCAAAGGAGTAGGACACTGGCCCCATATACTGGAGGTGGCAGGTTCAAGCCCAGCCCCAGCCCCCCCCTCGAAAGATCATAGGTGTGAGCCACCACACTCAGGTGTAGTTTTGATTTGAATTTTCCTTTTGCCTAGCAATGTTAAGCACCTTTTCATGTGCTTATTGGCCATTTGTATCTTCTCTGAAGAAATATCTATTCTGATATTTTATTCATTTTTTTAGTTGGGTTATTTGTCTTTTTATTATTGAGTTGAAAGAGTTCTTTATATAGTCTTGATATGTGTTCCTTGTCAATATATATTTTGCCATTACTTCCTTTTTCTTTTCTTCTTGATAGACAAAGTCTCATTCTGTTACCCCAGTCTCACTCTATTACCCCAGAGTGTCATGCTGTTAGCCTAATTCACAGCAACCTCCAACTCCTGGAATCAAGCACTCCTCCTACCTCAACCTCCTGAGTAACTAGGACTACAGGTACCTACCATGACACCAGGCTAGTTTGTCTATTTTTTATTTTTTTGAGACATAATCTCAAGCTGTTATCCACAGCTAGAGGGCTGTGGCGTCACAGCTCACAGCAACCTCCAACTCTTGGGCTTAAGTGATTCTCCTGCCTCAGCCTCCCACATAGCTGGGACTACAGGCGCCCAACACAATGCCCGGCCATTTTTCTGTTGCAGTTTTTATTGTTGCTTTAGCTGGCCCAGGCCGGATTCAAAACCCCCAGCCTTGGTGTATGTGCCTGGCACCCTACCCACTGAGCTATGGGCGCCACCCAGTTTTTCTATTTTTAGTAGAGATGGGTCTCACTATTGCTCAGGCCGGTCTTGAACTCCTGAGCTCAAGAGATCCTCCTGCTTCTGCTTCTCAGGAGTGCTGGGATTGGGCAGTGCTTGTGGCTCAAAGGAGTAGGGTGCTGGCCCCATGTGCTGGAGGGGTGAGTTCAAACCCAGCCCCGGCCAAAAAAAAAAAAGAGTGCTGGGATTACAGGTGTGAGCCACCATGCCCAGCCTTGCTAATAATTTCTCCCATTCTGTGTGATGTCTTTTTGCTTTTTTTGATAATGCCATTTGAAACAGAAAAGTTTTTTTTCCCCCCGAGGAAGTCCAATTTATCTATTTTTTCTTCTGTCATTAGCTTTTGGCCTCTGTCTTAGCCCATTTTGTGTTACTATAACAGAACACCTAAATAATTTATAGTGAACAGAAATTTATTTTAAAGTTTTGGAGACTGAGAAGTCCAAGATCTGTTGAGGAGCCTTCTTTTCTTTTTTTGAGACAGCATCTCATTTTGTCACCCTGGGTAGAGTGCCATGATGTAATAGCTCACAGCAGCAATCTTAAACTCTTGGGCTCAAGCAATTCCCTTGCCTCAGCCTTCCAAGTAGGTGGGACTATATGTGCCCACCTCAATGGCCAGGTATTTTTAGAGATGGGAGGTCTCACTCTTGCTCAGGCTGGTCTTAAACCCATGAGTTCAGGCAATCCACCTGCCTTGGCCTCCCAGAATGCTAGGATTACAGCTGTGAGTCACCAGACCCAGCCCTTTCAGGGCCCTCTTGATGAAGGGCAAGAGAGAGAGCAAGAGGTCAAATTCCTCCACTTATAAGGAACTCACTCCTATGACATGGAAGCCCTCATAACCTAAACACTTTTTAAGGGTCCCAATTCTCAAGACCTCAGCATTTGGGACCCAGTTTTCAACACATGAATTTTAGGGACCACATTCAAGCCATAGCAGCATCATATCTAAGAAGGCTTTGCCCACAGTCTTTCATAACCCAAGATTATATTTTCTTCTTCTTCTTCTTCTTTTTTTTTCACCTTGTTACACTGGGTAGAGTGCTGAGGCATCACAGGTCACAGCAACCTCTAAATCTTGGGCTTAAGCGATTCTCTTACCTCAGCCTCCCAAGTAGCTGGGACTACAGGTGCCTGCACATATATTTTCTTCTAAAAATTTTATAGTTTTAACTCTTATATTTATGTCTACCATCCATTCTGAGTTATTTTTTGTATAGTGTAAGGAGTCCAACTTCACTCATGTGCATGTGGATATTTAGGGGTCCCAACACCATTTGTTGAAGATTATTCTTTCCCCCATTGGCACCTTTGCTGAAAATCAGTTGACTGTAAATGTGAACACATGTGCACACAGGCCCAAGGACTGCCACTATGCACCAGGTACACACACTACATACAGTGCCTCCCAAATGTGCCTGCAGTAGGACATATGAACACAGGGACACCTGAACACCATCACTCCCCTTTAGATTAGTGACTGATGTCACCATGTTTTCTGTGGCCTATGATGTGCTCTGGAACCTAAGGCAGGATATGCCTCACCCAGACAGCATCTCCTCCCACTGCACAGGGTCAGAACTGGCCAAATTGCTGGGGGGGGTGGTCCAGATATATCCAAGGGTTTTGGGTTTCAGGCCTATGCCAACCTGGAGAGAGTCCCCGTGTCTATCTAGGGAGAGTTCCTATGTCCATCTAGGAAGGGTTCCTCTATGCTCTTGTGGGGAGGGTCCCAAAGTGCTAGGAAGCACTTCTAAACTCACTTTCATGACATTGGCAGGAGATCCCAGACCTATACCATGATGTCCTCTCTTTTGGAAAGGACAACTGGCTTCCGCCACTCAAATGATGAGAGAGAGAGCAGGAAGGGATATGTGCCCTGACTCAACACCTGTCACCCCTGAAGGATGCTACTGATCCTGCAGGCAACTCTGGTGCACCGAAGGGGCATCAGGGACCATCTGGAAGGCTGCCAACCCTAGGGCCTCAGGTTTCTTGGCCCTGGGTACACCTGAAGGTGGAAATAACCTTGGGAGCTTCAGGGGAAGAGGAAGGGCAGTTGAAGAGATAGCCCAGGAGCCCAGCGTATGTGTGTGGTGGTGGTGGGGGGCCCAGTGGGCTCACTTCAGCCCTGGCCCCATCCCCATCTCTCACTTCCCAGTGACTGATGTCTTCAGGACCTGTCTCAGAGACTTCCCAGAGACTGATACTTTCCCCAGATTTCAAATATCTATGATCAGCGGTTATTGTTCAGTCTCGAGTCCTGGCCCCAAGCAGATAACACAGACTCAGACTCAGACAACACAGAAACTTAAGATTTCAGCAAAAGTTTATTGGCCCTTGGTCTGGGTAAGGAACTTGGCTGGGAAGAGGCAGGAACAGATGAATCAGAGCAATGACCAGCATTGCCAGCCACACACCCTTCTCCAGAGGGAGGGACACTATCTATTATTCATCGGGAAACCTCTGTAAGACAAAAGCCAATTGGAAAAATAGCTGGGGGAGTAGGGGGACAGGGGATTGGTCCAGAACCCAGCTCCCAGAGGCTTGCACCTGAAGCCAGAATCTGGAATAAAGTGGGAGGTCAGGTTAGGGCCCCCCATTGGAGAGGAACAGCTACATTTAGAACCCCAAGAAGCAGGTTGCAGTAGGTGTCCTGCCTGGGTATAGGAGAAACTGGGGGGTGGGGGTGAAGAATCAGCTGTTCTTGGGAGGCAGGTGCTGAGGACACAAGTGCAGCCTTGTCCTGCTGGGTCCAGACAACACACCACTAGCCTGGTGGATAAGATGGTCCAAGAGTTGTGTGGGAAGTGGACAGAGAATTCCAGGGGGTTGGCTGAATACAGACATAGAGACCTAAGGAGCTAGTGGTCTGAAGGTGTGGTACCCAGAGCCTGGGAGGTCCCCAGAGGGCTAAGCAGGGTCCCACAACAAAGATCCCTTTAGCAACACCGGCGGGTGGGGGCAGGAAATAAGGCCAGGTGACAGGGGAGAGGGGGTCACTTGAGGCTGATCATTGGAAGTTGCTGCCCTCTTGTGGGAGAGGAGGAGTAGGATGACCTACTGCCCCTTGGCGTGGCTGGGTGGCGGGCAAGAGTCCTTCCTTTCTCTATAGGATATGTGGGGTCAGCTCTACTCACACACCCAGCTTCATTCCCAAAGTACCCAGGCCCTCCCTGCCCACTTCTGCACCAAGGACTTTCCTGGGCAGCTCCCTCTAGTCCCGCCCCACACAAGCTGAGCATCTCCCTCCTGGAGATGCTCTCCAGCTCTCCTGCCAAGCAGGCCACAGCCTGATCCAACCTTAGCAACATCAGAACTGATACCTGGCTCTGAAAGGTGAAGGGCTACTCTGAGGCTCCCCTGGGCCCAGACTGATGAGCATGTATCCAAGAATGCAGTGCTTGGTCCATATGGCTCCCCCACCCATTTAGGTTCATTGAATCAGCCCTTGCATGCCTGACAAATGGGCAAAGCACAGACCAGAGGTAACTGGCTTGGTGGGGATGGTGGGGACTTGTTCCTGCTAGGTATGCATGGCTGTGTCTGGGAGGCCCAGGTTAACCACACTCAGGTCAATGACATGGACTGGAGCCTGGGAGGAGTGGATAGACTAGCCTGTGGTAGAATGACTCACCCTCCTCCCCATGGACTCCAGGTGGCAGGCTGTGGGCAAATGTCCAATGAACTCAGCTACAGCTGGCAGATGGATCTTGGTGCAGCCTCAAGTGGGGCTCAGGATGAGATACTCCACAGTCTGGGCTCTAGACCTTGGACCAGCCCCAAGCAGCAGATCTCAGGGACTAGGACAGTTCAGGGTGTATCCAACACTGTCTGGTGTCCTCTACTGCACCAAATAGCAGGTGCTCAGGATTCGTGTTGGTGAGGAACTCCCAGTCTATACCCCTGGGGAGAACCTCTCTTGCCAGGGAAGGGAGGGTATAAAGCAGGACCCTAACTCCCTTGGGAGAGCTTTCCAGAGTCCAGGCCCTAAGTGCCCCTAGTCAATAATGCTGCACACCTGCCTTCCAATGCTGAAACACACCCTGGAAAGTTTGGCAACTGTCACCTTCCTGCCTGAGCCTCCTAGGGAGCCCCTCATGCCCCCAACCCAGGGCACACCTTGGCTCCCACGCAGACCTTGGCAGATCCAACGCAAGGGCAGACAAGGGTGCCTCTACTGGCCAGGAGGGAAGAGCGGGCAGCCCAAGCTGGGGAGCTGACTTCAGAGTAGCAGGGCCACAGTGGGCTGGACTGCCAATGGTATCAAATCATGTTTGTTTGTTTGTTTTTGAGACAGAGTCTCACTTTGTCATACTTGGTAGAGCGTGTGGCATCACAGCTCACAGCAACCTCAAATTCTTAGGCTTAAGCGATTCTCTTGCCTCAGCCTCCCAAGTAGCTGGGACTACAGGCACCCGCCACAACGCCCAGCTATTTTCTTGTTGCAGTTGTCTTTGTTGTTTAGCTGATCCAGGCCGGGACCTAACAGCCTTGGTGTACAATGTGGCTGGCACCGTAACCACTGTGCTACGGCTGCCGAGCCCCAAACCATATCCTTCACACAAAGACAGAAAAAAAAAAACATGAACTCTCTTTTTTTTTGGAGACAGAGCCTCAAGCTGTCCCTCTGGGTAGAGTGCTGTGGCATTACAGCTCACAGCAACCTCCAACTCCTGGGCTCAAGCGAGTCTCCTGCCTCGGCCTCCCAAGTAGCTGGGACCACAGGTGCCCGCCACAACGCCCGGCTGTTTTTTGGTTGCAGCCGTCATCGCTGTTTGGCGGTCCGGGCTGGGGATTCGAACTAGCCACCTTGGGTGTACGTGGCTGGCGCCTTAGCCGGTTGAGCTATAGGCGCCGAGCCAAAAAACATGAACTCCTGACACAGCCTGTAGGGAAAAAAAACCCGTTCTGCGTTTTCTTGTACAGTCTCAGCAAAGGCCACAGCCTTACAAGGGGGTTCAGCCTCCACTATAGCTGAAGGCCACAGCCTCATCTCAGCCATGGTCTCCAGGGCCCGTGCTGGCCCTGCGGTCCCACACTGGGGTTGGCAGGGAGGGCCGCAGTGAGACCTGGCAGGAGCTGCCCCGCGAAATCCGCCGCGGGGTGCAGCAAGGGGAAAGGGCCTTCCTGCGCTAGCAGCTGCGGGCGGCCTGTGTAGCTCTCTGGCGCAGGAGCAGCGGGGGACAGAGAGGCTGGGTGGAGGCAAGGACCCAGCCAGTGCAGGCAGGCCGCCAGGTGGCCGAGCAGTCGGGAGCGCATATCAGCGGAGACGCCCTCACAGCCAGCCAGGAAGCGGGTCACCTCAGCCAGACACTCGTTGAAGCCGGCGCGGTACTTGCCCAAGATCACCGGGTCGGCGCTGAGTGCAGCTGTGGGAGCAAAAGGGAACAAGCGGTCAGTGCCAGTCGGTGGTTCTGTGCGCCTCCCGCCTCAGGGACATGCCACCTGCACGCGGCGCAGGTGCTGCAGGTGTCTCACAGTCATTTCCAGGATGTCTGCCTTCTCCAGCTTCGAGCGGCGGCGGGAACTCTAGGGGCAGGGACAGGGCGGTGGGTTGCAGCTCAACTGTACCCAGACTCAAGCCTCAGGCCTTGGATGCCTCTCTGCCCCCGACTTACTTCTTTTCTGAGGGCGTCCAGAATGAGGGTCTTGAGCTGCGCGAGGCTCTCATCAATGTGCGCTCGGCGCCGCTTCTCCATGACAGGCTTGGAGGACTGAGTGTCAGGCAGTGGCTGAGTCCTGCGTTCCCTCTGTCCCTCTGCCCAACCTTCCCTCCAGCACCCCCTCTACGCCCGGCCAGGACCCCACCTTGCGGTGCTCAGCCGCGCTCCGGGGCTTGTCTGGGGTCTGGCTGCCGATGGCCGGCGCTTCTGCCAGCGGCGAGGGCCTCAGTTTCCCCGGAGTGTCAGCTGACATGGTGCGCCCCAGCGCTTTCCGGTGCTGGGCGGAGGGCGCCACCAGGGACCGAGCGCGGGCTAGCCCGGGAGCGGCCGGCACGCGGCCTTTCAAGCCCCCTCTGGTTTGTTTCGGGCTCCAAAACTGCGCTCCCGGCAGGCCGCCTTTCTATTTAAAGCCGCCGGCCGGCTGAGTGTGTGAACGCAGCTTTGCATTCTTTCCCACACTCGCGTCAGCCAATGGGAGGCCGCACTCCTCCCTCTCTGCCCCTCGACCCCCGCCCTGCACAGGGCCGTGGGCCCCCGCCCCCCGACCGCTGCCCCCGCTAACTGTCATTCACGCGCGGGCTCCCGGCCTGCGGCTCCGGCGGGTGACAATGGTGAGCAGGGGCACCCCGCCCGCGCCCGCCCCTGGCACCTCTGGGCTAAGGCGAGGGCGAGGAAAATCGCTGCGCCTCCTCCCCTGCAGAGGGTTCCAGGCAGCGCGCCAGGAGGGACAGCGGGGACCGGCAGGGCCGCTGACCTCCAGGGCTGAGCAGAGTTTAGAGGTTCACTTTCCGCCAAGCGGGGGGCAGCAGTAGGACCGGGAGGGAGTTCACGGTGGACGGCGCAGAAAATTTGAAAGGAAATTTCACCAGGGGCACTGAGTCAGGTACCCTAGAGAAGCCGGGAAGCTAGAGCACACAGCACCTCTTCCTTCCTCCTCCACCATCCTGGCCCAGCCCCAAGGCCTCTGCTCGGTGTCTGAGTTTGACCTGACAGATGTTCAGTCTTGCGGCAGTGGATGTGGCAAGTAACCATTGTTGGGAGGGAAGAGCCAACAGCAACTGCTGGGCTGGAGAGAGGTCACTGCCCTGTGGGGTCCGGAGACCAGTATGACCTACGGCAGGTGGTGATGTCATTGAGCATCCGAAGGTGATGATTAGAGCCTGCTGGGATGATGTCATGGGGCCAGTGACCTCACATTCGTCCAAATTATCCAGAAGCTGGTCAAGCACCAGCAAAGAACTCACAAAAATGAGGGACAAAGGCCCGGCCCATGGCTCACGACTGTAACCCCAGAACTCTGAGGCTGAAGCAGGTGGATTATTGAGCTAGTTCAAGACCAGCCTGAGCAAGAGCTAGACCTCATCTCTAAAAAGTAAATAAATAAAATAGCAGGCATCATGGCAGGTGCCTGTAGTCCCAGCTACTCTGGAGGCTGAGGCAAGAGGATCCCTTCAGGCCAAGAGTTTGAGTTTCCTGTGAGTTATGACTCCACAACACTCTACCAAGGGCAGCAAAGTGTGACTCTGTCTCAAAAAAAATAGGGGCAGTTTGTTAATTTTTTTTTCATCTGTTATTTTAAAGGGGCAAGGTGGAAAAAGCAGGGTTATGACTGTTTTATGTTTAACATGGCTTTCATTTTGAATGATGCTGTAGGGGCACATTAACCTTTTTAGTACTTGGGGTTCTCATGACCACTGGAGGCTGCTGTGGGCCAGGTTGGCTCTGGGGTATTCAGACTGTCCCAGGACTGCTAGGGGAGTGCAGAAGCCCAACGGCAAACAGACCCAGCAATCATGCTGTTGTGAGACAGAATTGGGCAGGTTGCTGGGGCAGAGAAAACCTGTCCACCTGGTGATCCTGAAGGCTTCTGCAGTGAGGGACTCAGAGGAAGATGGCTCTACCAGGCCCCAGAAAAGAGCACAGCATTCCCAAGCAGGGAAAGGACCACTGAGACAAGGGATGGGGGGCATACTGGGCCAGTGGGGACTGGTACTGCTGGCCAGGAGGGATCTGGGGAGCCTTAGGAGGGGCTCTTCAGAGCAGGGGAGTAAGCCTATTGCCTGGCTGAAAGGATCACCTCCCTTACAAAGAGTGTGCCATGGTCATCTGGAGGTCTGCCCTGCTTAACTCCCCCTCCCGGGGTTCCTGGCCCTAAGCCTGCTCTCCTCTTGGAGGCTGAACCTAGGCTGGACCCAAGCAAAGTCCTGGCCCCACCCTGGAGCCCCCTCCATTGTGGCACAGATTTGATACCTCCAAGGTACCCCAGTACCCCCACCCCAGGCTGTTTACACTGGGGTGTACACCTCCAGACTGACAAAAGGCCTGGTATCACTCTTGCAGGCCAGGCTGTTCAGGCACCTCTCTGGTCCCAGAAGCAGGGGCAGAGTGGGGTTAGGGGAAACCTCTAGCACAGAAACACTGGCAGTCTGGACCTCTGCTTGGGCCACAGCACTAAAGCATTACAGGTCAGACCTGCAGTGGTGGCGTGTACCTAGACAGCAGGCCATGCCCTTCCTGGGCTTCTGGGCACATCATGTGGGCCGCCTCCCCCTCCTGCTGGGGGTATCCCCAGGGGTGTGGCCAGCCTGTGCCTCCCCGGCTTCCTGGATCTAGGTGGACTCTGGGCTTCCCTCCAGCATCCCACAGAGAGACAGGGTAAGAATCAAGATAAAGGAGGGGCTTGAGGAGCTCATGTGAACTTACCCTCATTATACCTGCTTTCTCAGCTATGAGATGAGTTATCATCTCATCTATCCCAGGGTCATTGAGAAGATCAACAAGATCCTACCTGTAGAGCTGATTGATGGTGCCTAACATAGTGAGCCCCCATGCACTCACCTACATCCTGCCTGCCCCAGGAAGCAGGCAGACATCTGGGCTGAACAGAGAGGAGAATGAAGCAGGGAGGGGCTGCCTATACTCACTTCTGCCACATGGATTGCTGGAGAGGGAGGGATAGCCACCTTATAGTCTTGGGCCCTTTGTCCTGCTCCCAACTCCATCCCCAGAGGCTCTCTAGGCATGGCTGATCAGAGCCCTATGTGCCCTGCTCCAATACTTGATGGCTGCTGACCACATGTTTTGGGTTGTCTGCTACAGTGCATTTGTACTGGAATAGTGCAGATGAACCAGGCCCTGAGTCAGAGATCTGCCTGCCTGATTCCCTCCTGTCTGCAGCAGTTGCAGAGCCTCTGTGGCTTACCCATCCTTCCCTTCCATCTGCCCAGGTGCTTCTTGGGAAACATTGGGGACCAAGCATCCTCCTGATCCAAGTGGGCTAAGACCTAGGGCTCCCACAGGCATCCCCAGGGCCCATTGTTAGCTGTAGGGTGGTGGGCAGCAGGGCATCCACATGTCCGTGGGAAACCTGTGGGCATAAACAGGCAAAACTGGGGCCCCCAAACTCAGCCAATGTCCCTGAGGGCCTGCTAGTATGGCCATACTCTCCCCTCCCAACCTCCGACTAGAGGTAGTGACCCAGTACACTATGCCGCTCAACAGCCCCTGACACAGGGCCCCTATATCCTATCCCAAGCACCCTCCTCCATCTGCTCCTTCTGCTCTGGGGGCCCCATCAGTGGTGACCAAAGCTGTCAAGTGCCCAGGGCTAGGGCTTCATGGGTTTCTCTCTTGGAGAGAGAAATTGGGCACTAAGCTGTTCATAGGTGCTTGCTGAAGACATAAAGTGACAGAGGGATGAGGGGTCTAGGACCCAGTAGAGAGACCCATGACACCAGGAGAGACAGAAAGCACCAAGCTGCTCTAGACATTGCTCTAGTAGCTCTCACCACCTGGGGTGCTGCCCCTGTGGATGCAAAGGGCACTGTCAGCCTGGCTCTCTGCCACATGGCCTGGAGCTCACCTATATTCCAGAAAGGTGAAGGGGTCCGTTGCTCAGGGTCTTTTGAGGCTTGGGTCTAGGTTCCACCAGCCAAACCAGGTCCAGTGCAATGGCTCACTGCCTGTAATCCCAGCATGCTGGGAGGCCGAGGCAAGTGGATGGCTTGAGTTTAGGAGTTTAGGACCAGCCTGAGAAAATGAGAAACCTGGCTCGGTGCCTGCGGCTCAAGCGGCTAAGGCGCCAGCCACATACACCTAAGGTGGTGGGTTCGAATCCAGCCCAGGCCCGCCAAACAACAATGACAGCTGCAACAACAAAAAAAATAGTTGGGCATTGTGGCCAGTGCCTGTGGTCCCAGCTACTTGGGAGGCTGAGGCAGGAGACTCACTTGAGCCCAGGAGTTGGAGGTTGCTGTGAGCTGTGATGCCACGGCACTCTACCCAGGAAGATAGCTTGAGGCTCTGTCTCAAAAAAAAAAAAAGAAAGAAAGAAAAAGAAAATGAGAAACCCTGTTTCTCCTAAGAATAGAAAAAATTAGCTGAGTGTAATGGTTGGTGCCAGTAGTCCCCAGCTACTTTGGAGGGGGAGACAAAAGGATCACTTGTGCCCAAGAGTTTGAGATTGCCATGAATTGTGATGCCACAGCACACTAGCCAGGGCAACAGATTAAGACTCTGTCTCAAAAATAAATAAACAAATGCCAAGGCCATGTCAACCACACCAGCCCACCCCCTCCCTTGAAGCTGCATGTGGCTACGGGAGGCAACTTACTTTTCTCTGGGTGAACCCCAGTTAGGTGCCAAGATGTCCCTTCCCAGGGGAGGGAGACCCATGGCCTTCTGGTTTCAAGATCCTTCTTTTTTAAGCAATAAAGGAGACAAAAAAAGCTTCACCTTTCGTTGCTGTATCCCTTTTAATGAAAGGATTTGTTGGTTCAGCGCCTGTAGCTCAGTGGCTAGGGCGCCGGCCACATACACTGGGGCTGGCAGGTTCAAACCTAGCCAGGGCCTGCCAAACAACAATAACAACTACAACAAAAAAAGTAACCAGGCATTGTGGTGGGCACCTGTAGTCCTAGCTACTTGGAAGGCTGGGGCAAGAGAATTGCTTAAGCACAAGAGTTTGAGGTTGATGTGAGCTGTGACATCATAGTACTCTACCAAGGGTGACAAAGTGGGACTCTGTCTCAAAAAAAAAGATATGTTATATAAAATTTGGATTCTGTCAAAAGGCAGCACTTAAGGACTAGCAAGGCTACAAGTTTCCTTAAGGCTCTTCTAGGTAGATCTGGTAGCACTGACATCCCCGCTTGGGGCCTCTAGTCTTCTTCTTCCCACCCATCTCAGGACTTCACATCCTCCGTTCCTCTGGCAGCATGTGCCTCCTGTCCCCACTCACCTGACACACACCCACAGCACTAGGATGTGGCTACCATCATGTCCAGAAGCATCGCCTGATGTGGACTGTGCCCATTATAGCAACATCAGCTCAGTAACGGAATGAATGAATGACAGAGACAGCGTTGCCCACCCCCTGATATCTGGTCAGTGGGGGCAGTCATGGCTTTTTAACAGAATGAGGAGACAAGCAGGTGGGAGCAGCATTGAGGGCCAAATCTGCAGGCACGAGATTCTGAGTCAGGTGCGAAGCCCATGGATGCCACCTACAACAAGACATGTCTGCCCAGGACAGACATCTGCATGTGCAGATGCCTCAGCACATTAACTGGCAGCTGTCAGCTGGAGCCTATTGGTGTCAGGGAACATCAGCAAAGGCCCCTTCAGGGGACCTTCAAGGATAGAAACCCTTGTTCTGATTTCCAGGTTTGTGATGTTTCTCCTCAGGAGCCTGATGCCTCCTTCTCTGGGTCTAGCAGTGGAGCCCCCATGCTAACTGGAGCCTCCTCCTCTCCTCTTTATCCCCAAGGCCCAGCTGCAGAACCCCTGCACCTTGTGAAGCTCACAGTTGGGGGTGTGGCCCAGGCCCCTTCCCTTTGTGGTGGGGGCTACAGGCCAGGCAGGAATCCTTGGGAGGCCACCAGCTGGCATAGCAGGGAGACCCAGTGGAAGGGAGGGGCTGCTTCTTAGGAAAAAGGGCCAACCCAGGGCCTCTGATGATGAGTTGCCTGGCTGGCACCCTTCAGCCACAGTGAGTACCAGGCTCTGTGCAGTCTTCTCAGTGAGCAGGAGTGCACCTGTGGCCCTGGTTTTGTCAGGCATATGGACAGGGGAGACCCAGTCGAGTCCTAGCCCTGCCATCAGGGTAACCTGGGAGCTATGACCAAAGACCAGGTGTGACCTGGTAGAAAAGAGTCTAGACTAGGGTGACCAGATTTTAACATTTGTAAAGTGGGGCAACATGGCTGGGTGGCGGGGTGGCGTGAGGCGGGGGTGGGGGGGTGGGGGGGAGTAGAGGGCCACGCGGGGCAGGGGCAGGGCGGGGCAGGGCAGGGGACAGGGCAGGGTGGGGCCTGACAACAATGCAAACTTTGATAAGCAGTTCTCGATAATCACTTCTCAATAATTATTTGTTATTATTACAGTTTAACATTATAAAATTAACAAAAATAATATAAAACTCATATTCTGACAAAATAGCCACATGGCA
>CAUYTI010127796.1:0-19918 GCA_963575145.1 Galago senegalensis | reverse complement strand
TATCTATTTATCCTCCAGTGAACTTTGGTATTTGTATCTTTCTTTTTTTTTTTTTTTTTTGAGACAGAGCCTCAAGCCATCCCCCTGGGTAAAGTGCCGTGGCATTACAGCTCACAGCAACCTCCAACTCCTGGGCTCAAGCGAGTCTCTTGCCTCCGCCTCCCAAGTAGCTGGGACCACAGGCGCCCGCCACAACGCCCAGCTATTTTTTGGTTGCAGCCGTCATTGTTGTTCGGTGGGTCCAGGCTGGGGATTCGAACCCACCACCTTAGGTGTACATGGCTGGCACCTTAGCCTGTTAAGCTATAGGCGCCGAGCCTAAAATAAAATCTTAAGGTTTTCCCCCCAGTGGCTGAATGACTGGACTCCTTCTTGGTCAAGAGGATCCCCTAAAACTAAGTTGCTAGCCATGAGAAAGGAGATCAGAGATGCCTCATCATGTCCTCCTACCTTCTTATAGATGTCTTTTGTAACTTATTAATAAGCGGCAGGCTCTGCAAGATGTATTTTCAAGTCCTCAATATATACAACAGACCACTTGAGTCTAGGTCTATGTCCTGCAGTTTGTCTCTGATTAACAGACCCACATCTTAGCATATTTTCCCCACTGACTCCTGGTCTTTTATACAGGGCCTAACTCCTTCAGCCAACTATCAGCTAAAAAATCTTCAAACCTACCTGTAAACCCCTGCTTTAAGATGTCCCACCTTCCCCAGCCAAACCAACGTATGTCTTCTATGTATTAATTTATGACTTTCCCTGTAATTCCTTTCTCCCTGAAATGTATAAAACAAAATGTAACCCCCACCACCCAAGTCCACTGGCTCTCTTGCCTCAGCCTCCCAAGTAGCTGGGACTACAGGCACCTGCCACAATGCCCAGCTATTTTTTGGTTCTAGTTCTCGTTGTTTGGCAGGGCCAGGCTGGTTTTGAACCTGCCACCTCTGGTGTTAAGTGGCTGGTGCCCTAGCTGCTAAGCTACAGGTGCCAAGCTGCTCAAGGCTTCTTGGATGTGGCTCCAGGTCATAGCCTTCAAATTTGGCTCAGAATAAATTTCTTTAAGTTATTTAACAGAATATGGCTTTTTTTCTGTTGACACACTAGAAGAGAAGTTAAGACTGGCCTGAGCTTGGATACCTACTCCACTATCTCCAAACTTCCCTGTCCTTTCTGTAGATTGCTAGAAGGAGAAATTAATGTAACACGTAAAGTGTTTGACACAGGGTCTGGACATGGTAAATGTTCAATGCATTCTAGCTTTCATTATTATTCTACATTGATAACAATGGCACAAAACTGCTACGGTGTGGGGGGGGCAGGGAGGTAGGAGAAGATCTCGGAAGCGTGCAAGATTTGAGGTTTGCCTCTAGGAAGCCAGGGCAATGGTCTGCAAGTCCGCACTTGTAGGAGTGAGGGATGGAGCCTGAAGAAGCGCCGTTGCAATCCTGGCATTCTGGAAGGTTGAGACAGGAAGATCGCTTGATCCCAGGAGTGTGAGGTTGCTGTGAACTAGCCTAACGCCATGGCATTCTAGCCTGGGCAAAAGTAAGACCCTGGTCTCAAACACACACACAAACGAAGCAGCCCTGATGTGAGAGGGTCCCGTGGGGCTTGAGGGTGGGGCTGTGGAAGGCTGTGGGTAGAACCTAGAACGGGCAGGCCCAAAAGAAAAGGAATTGGTAGGAATTAAGTGCGTTGATTTGGAAGGGGTCCTTGGAGGAGGCGGGCCTGGAGTTAAAAAGGGAGCGGTAAGGGAGTAGGGACATAGGGTTTTGAGGCTGCAGGCCTGATGGCAGGGGAGCGGGACCTCTGGACCGCGGGGTCGGACAGGGAGAAGAACTCGTCCGTGAAGTGAAGGACCGGCCAGGTGCTATGGAACATCTCACCTGTGTCCAAGGAAGCTTCAGCTTCTGTATCTAGCTGGCTCATGGAACTGGCCCCGTAGCGCTTCCGGCTTCTGAGACGCAGCAAAACCCCAACCTAGGCGCCGCGGCTGCTGCCATGGCAACTGCGTCGCGGGCCGACGTCCCCGCGGAGGGGGGCGGGAAGCTCGCCGCGGCGAGGGGCGGGCCCGGAAGTGCGTCCGTTTCGCCTCGTCCGCTACGACTAGCGCGGCCGCCGCCATCTTGGGAGCTCGTCGTACGGTCGGGGAAGGAGGCTGTTTTGACGCGGAGCATCTCACCTACAACGAGGCGGACTGGCAGCCCTGAGCGTCGCAGTCATGCCGGCCGGACCCGTGCAGGCGGTGCCTCCGCCGCCGCCGGTGGCGGCCGAGCCTAAACAGGTACCTTGCCCCCTGCAGGTCACCCTGCAGCCTAACCAGCGGCTCGAGCCTAGGCCTGGGCGCTCTTCTCGCGCTGGAAGAAGCGGCCGCTATGGAAGGGCTTGAGAGGGACTGCAAGTCCCGGGAGCCTGCGCGCTTCTGCGCTGAGCTGTCTTGTGGTAGCAGAACGATCACCCTAGAACAGTGGTTCTCACAGTGGTCCGCGGACGGCTCGGCGCCGGTGGCTCAGTGGTTTGGGCGCCGGCCACGTACCCCTGGGCTGCCCAACAACAATGAAAAAAAAAAAGTAGTTGGGCCTTGTGGCGATGACCTTATAGTCCCAGCTACTTGAGAGGCTGCGGCAAGAAAATCGCTTAAGCTCAAGAGTTTGAGGTTGCCGTGAGCTGTGACACCACCGCACAAGTGAGACAATTGTATCAAAAAAAAAAAAAAGTGGTCCGACCTGGGAACAAAGTCTCCGTTGGTTGCAGTGGTTCACGCCTGTAATCCTAGCACTCTGGGAGGCTGAGGCGGGAGGATCGCTTGATTTCAGGAGTTGGAGACAAGCTTGAGCTAAGCAAGACCCGGTCTTTGCTAAAAATAGAAAAAAGTGGCGCGACTTTATGGCACATGCCTGTAGTCCCACCTGTCCGGGCGACTGAGGCAGGATGAAGGCTTGAGCCCAGGAGGTTGCTGTGAGTTAGGCTGAGGCCACCACACTTTACTCTGGCCGACCAAGCTAGACTCTGTCTCAGAAAAAGAAAACAGAATCTTCACTTTAGACCTTCCAGATGAGAATCTACATTTTAATAAGATGACCAAGCGATGTTGCCGAAATGTGAGGAGCACTGATTGAGCACTGATGGTCTTTGGCAGTTGCTCCTTCCCGGCAGTGGGATTCACCCAGTAGACCCTAATTTGAAAGTCTCCCCCGTACATATTTGGATGTTGATTTTCAGCATCTACTCAGTACTTTCCTTGAGCCAGACACCATGCCAGGTTCCAACATTACCAGATTAAATGAGACACAACCTTTAGGGAACTCAGACTAGCCAGAAGACTGGCATACCTGAATACTCTCAGGAGATGTTTATTGTCTAGATTACCTTAAACTATGTTGTGCCTCCCAGCCCTTAAAAACCTCTCAATTATGCTACTGAATTTTTTTTTTTTTATTGTAGTAGTAGTTGTTTAGCAGGCTGGGGCCGGTTCAAACCCGCCAGCCCTGGTACATGTGGCCAGTGCCATAACTGCTCAGCTGTGGGTGCTGAACCCTACCATTAGGTATTAAGCTTGCCATTCCTTATCTGTTATATGGTTCTATAATGTGAGGATAATAAGAGTACTTAACCTCATACGGTTCTCCTAAAGGTTAATATATTTAAAGTGCTGAGTAAGAGTATATTTAAGATAATATAGATATCTATAGAAAATAGATATATAGACATATATAGATATCTATAGATAATATAGATAATTAAGTTAATATATTAAACTCTTAATACTGTAAGGGTTAAAATATTTAAAGTGCTTGGAAAGTATCTGGGGCTAGGTGCGGTGACTCACGCCTGTAATTCTAGCACTCTGGGAGGCTGTAGCAGGTAGATCTCCTGAGCTCATGAGTTCAAGACCAACCCAAGCAAGAGCAAGAAAATAACTGGGCATTGTGCTAGGTGCCTATATCCTGTAGTCCAGCTACTTCTTGGAGGCTGAGGCTTAAGCCCAAGAGTTTGAGGTTGCTGTGAGCTATGACGCTATGGCACTCTACGAAGGGCAACAAAATAAGACTCTGTCTCAAATAAATAAATAAATAAATAAAAGAGAAGAAAGTATCTGGGGCCTGCTCTGCTTGATAAATGATAACATTTATTATCACTGAGTTTGGAGGCTAAGGAAGGGGGAAGAGGCCCAAGTTTCTGACCTGGATAACCAGATAGGCACTCATGAGGAAAAAGATTAGGGATGAAAGTGTCTAGGGGTCAACTGGATCTAAAGGCACAAGAATAATCTGTGACATGGATTTGGGTGGATTTTTCACAGCCTAGAGGTGGGAGGGAAGTGGAGGACATGGTTGTGAGTGCCTGGTGGAGGTGAATATTGTGAAGAGAATCAAGAACAGAATTATGGGGGTCTCTAGCATTATAGGATAGTAGGTAAAACAGAAGCCAGGAAGGAGACTTGGAATGGTGAGCAAGAAGAATGCAAGACAGGTGAGAGTGGGACCTGGGAGTTGAGTGGAGAGTTCTGTGAAGCAGTGGTCAGTAGTCAAGCCCAGATAATGGCTGTAGTTGGCTGTAAGCAGTTTTTTATTTTGGTAAGAACACTTGAAATGAATGGGAGGTGAGGAAGTGGGAAGGCCAAGACTGAAAAGGGTGTTTAAGTACTTAGTGGAAGGGAAGGGAGATGTCACCAGTAAAAAGGAACTTGTAGGCACAGAAGAAACTATTTTTCTAAGATGTGAGGCATGACCTTTTGTTTATTAAGGGGAAGAAGCTGTTGGAGAAAGAATATGGGAACTTACAGAACAATTTATATATTAACTATTCCAATGGAGTTTGACAAAACATTTGAGCATTGAATGGTGGTAAAGAGTGTGGAACAAAAAGGACAGGGCATTCAAGGCAGGAAGACATGCCAGCACAGAATTTCCCATTTCTGAATGTTCCATGCCAGGCACAGAGCTGGGCACAGGATTATATATATGGCCTTCTGGATTCTGGAACCTGGTTTCTCTGAATATAGTCAGAGCCTCTGCATTTGTATCTTCTGAACATTTGTTAAAAATGCAGATTCCTGGCCATTCTGAGATAGTCCAGTTAGTGGGGAGCCAAGAAGGCTGCTCTTTTACCTGGTTTCCAAGGAGTGGCCTGTGCAAGTGCTATGCAGTTAAGAGTTCTGAAGCAGAGGATGCTACCTGAGGGAAGTATGTGGGTAAAAGTCTGCTCTCAACAGTATCCTAAAGGGGTTTAACAGTATTTCCTTTTCTTGTTTCCATAGCCCACAGAGGAAGAAGCATCTTCAAAAGAGGATTCTACGCCTTCTAAGCCAGTGGTGGGGATTATTTACCCTCCTCCAGAGGTCAGAAATATTGTTGACAAGACTGCGAGCTTTGTGGCCAGGTAACGTAGCTACTTCTGCTCAGGTGGGTCAGAGGTGGATTTTAGCAGGAACAGTTTTGAATTAGCACAAAAGTAACACCTGGGCTTTTAAAGCGCCTCACTGTTGGCTTAGGCCTGTTAGTTTATCTAAAACCACTACATAGCAATGAGGTGGTAGCATCTCTGACACAGTGGCCAAAGTGAGAGTCACACCCAGCTCTATAGTCACCTGGAGCTTCTGCTTTCAAAACAGCCTGAGGAAGCTTCTTTGTCACAAGGTACATGGGGCTGTCGATGTGTTTGTGTGTGTTTGTCTGTGTCTGAGCTGCTGGCCTAAGTAAGAGAAAGCAGAGTTGATCATTCTCATGCAAGGACAGCATTCCACAGAACCTCAAGTGACCCATCTACAAAATTGAATAAAATGCCACCTCAGGGTTGTCATGAGGCAAGAAGGGGTAATGGGACTGAATGCAATTCAGTTATGTCATGCAGGTGTTAACTGTTTCCCACGGGATGGAAATAGGTGAGAGTCCTTCTTCCCACTGCACTTATGTACACTCACAGATCCTTAGGTGGAATCATTTTTTTGTTTGTTTTTGAGACATAGTCTCACTTGGTCACCCTTAGTAGAGTGCTGTGGTGTCACAACTCACAGCAACCTCAAACTTTTGAGTTCAAACGATTCTCTTGCCTCAGCCTCCTGAGTAGCTAGAACTACAGGTGCCTGGCTATTTTTTAGAGACAGGGTCTCGGTCTTGCTCAGGCTGGTCTCAAACCCATGAGCTTAAGACAGTCCACCCACCTTGGCCTCTGAGAATGCAGAGATTGCAGGCATGAGCTACCATGCCTGTCCTTGGGTAGAATCTTCTTAATGGCCACTTGACACCAAAAGTCATTACATCCCCTAATTTAGGATATTTATAGTATTCCTTTGGCAGCCAGCTAGCCAAGTCCGGCCCACGGATTTATTTATTTGTTTATTTTTTGCAGTTTTTGGCTGGGGCTGGGTTTAAACCTGCCACCTCCGGCATATGGGGCCAGTGCCCTACTCCTTTGAGCCATAAGCGCTGCCCTTATTTATTTTTTGAGACAGTCTCACTCAGTTGCCCTGGATAGAGTGCTGTGGCATCATAGCTCACAGCAACTTCAGACTCTTGGGCTCAAGCAATCCTCTTGCCTCAGCTTCCCAAGTACCTGGGACTACAGGCACCTGCCATAATGCCCAGCTCCTTTTTTTCATGTTTCATAGAGACAGGGTCTTGTTCTTGTTCAGGCTGGTCTAGATCCTGAGCTTAAGCAATCCACTCACCTTGGCCTCCCAAAGTACTAGGATTATAGATATAAGCCATTTGTTTTTGGTTGTCTTTATAATATTTTTTTAAAACTCAAATTAGTTGCCACTATTTTAAAGATTAGATTTTATAATTTGAGTGCCTGGGCCAGGCATGGTAGCTCAGTCCTATAATCCTAGCACTTTGGGAGGCTGAGGCAGGTGGATTGTTTGAGGTTAAGAGTTTTAAGACTAGCCTGAGCGGCTCGGCGCCTATAGCTCAACAGGCTAAGGCGCCAGCCACATACACCTAAGGTGGCGGGTTCGAATCCCCAGCCCGGACCCGCCAAACAACAATGACGGCTGCAACCAAAAAATAGGCAGGCGTTGTGGTGGGCGCCTGTAGTCCCAGCTACTTGGGAGGCGGAGGCAAGTGACTCGCTTGAGCCCAGGAGTTGGAGGTTGCTGTGAGCTGTAATGCCACAGCACTCTACCCAGGGGGACAGTTTGAGGCTCTGTCTCAAAAAAAAAAAAAAAAAAAAAAAAAAAGACTAGCCTGAGCAACATAGCAAGATCCTATCTTTACAAAAATTAGAAAATGTAGCTGGGCTTGGTGGTACTCTCCTATAATCCCAGCTACTCAGGAAGCTGAGGCACAGGATCACTTGAGGAGTTTGACATTGTAGTGAGCTATGATCACACCATTGTTCTCATGCTGGGGCAACAAAGTGAGACCCTATCTCAACAACAACAACAAAAAAATCAGGGTTTCTGGCTACTTTTGACAAACTGGACAGCTCTTGCTGCTCGCCTGTCCTTGGATATCTAGTCTTCAAGGGGCCACCTTGAAGTCACTCCCCTGAGATAGTATCCAAATTATTATACATCATTTAATAGATATTGTCTTTCTCTAACTTTTAATAAAATTAAACATAGATCGCTCTGTTTAAGTATTTCACTGTGTCTGCTTTGTACAGAGTTGTCTCTTCACGTTTCAAGGGCTCTAGTTAACCTGGGCATTCAGTTAACAGCTGCTTTGTGCTTAATTGAACATTATTAGGTCATGTCAGCTTTAGGGCAGCGGGTTTGGTTAAGTGATTAGTGTCTGATAGCCACACTCATGCTTCCCTTTTCCCCCTGATACTTTAAAAACAATAAATAGGAAAAGGGTGTTGAGTGACCAGTCACCACAATCTCACTACCAGAATAGTTGCTACCAACTGTTTTCACTTTTTCCTGTTTCTGCCCCTTGACATCCTTTTTTAGATCCCTGTAATGCTAGCAGGGATACTTTCACATTCTTCTTTTCCCTTCATAGTGTGCTGTAGGCATTTTTCTGCATTGCTCACTATCTTTGTGATGCTGCACAGACAGCTATTGAGAGGACGCATCATGTTGAAGTGAAGGGCCTTCATTAACTTGGCTGTCTCCCTGTATTTATCTTTTTTTTTTTTTTTTTTTGAGACAGATCCTAAAGCTGTCCCCCTGGGTAGAGTACCGTGGCATTACAGCTCACATCAACCTCCAACTCCTGGGCTCACGCGAGTCTCTTGCCTCTGCCTCCCAAGTAGCTGGGACTACAGGCGCCTGCCACAACGCCTGGCCATTTTTTGGTTGCAGCTGTCATTGTTGTTTGGCGGGTCCGGGCTGGGGATTCGAACCCGCCACCTTAGGTGTACGTGGCTGGCGCCTTAGCCAGTTGAGCTATAGGCGCTGAGCCTCCTTGTATTTCTCTTAGAGATTATTTCTAGCGTTTCAGTTTGGCAAATGAAACTGTGGGGAAGTCTCTGAGCATTTTCTCTCCCTTTTAGATTCTTTCTTTTTTTCTTTTTTTAGAGACAGTCTTACTTTATCACCCTCAGTAGAGTGCCATAGCATCACAGCTCACAACACCCTCCAACTCCTGGGCTTAGGCCATTCTCTTGCCTCAGCCTCCCGAGTAGCTGGGACTACAGGTACCCACCCCAATGCTCAGCTATTTTTTTGTTGCAGTTGGGCTGGGGCTGGGTTTGAACCCACCACCCTCGGTATATGGGGCTGGTGCCTTACCCACTGAGCTACAGGTGCTGCCATAGATTGTTTCTTTTGAAGGAAATTCAGTGTAGTACGTTACTGTGTTAAAGATTTCTTGTTTTTTTTTTTTTCTTTTGAGACAGTCTCACTTTGTCACCCTTTGTAGAGTGCTGTGATGTCATAGCTCACTGCAACTTCAAACTCTTGGGCTTAAGTGATTCTCTTGCTCAAGTTGGTCTTGAACCCATTAGCTCAGGCAGTCCATCCACCTCACCTCCCAGAGTGCTGGGATTACAGGGATGAAGTCACTGCACCCGTCCTAAAGATTTCTTAAATTTTGCCAAGTCTCTTTCTAATAGTTTTGTGTCATCCTGTGCTGCTATAGAAATAAGGTTCAAGGTCCCTTAAAAATAAATACACACGCACATCTCTAGATTGATTTTTAGCTACAGTGAGTGCTTTCATATGCATTTCTAAAATCTTTGAATCCAGTTGCTTTCATTTGTGTTGCAATGCAGGGACAGACTAGATTAAAGCAAGCATGCAGCTGGGTGCAGTAGCTGATGCCTATAATCCTAGCACTGGGAGGCCAAGGCGGGTGGATTGCTTGAGCTCAGGAGTTGGAGACCAACCTGAGCAAGAATGAGACCTTGTCTCTACTAAAAATAGAAAAAGTAGCTGAGTGTCATAGTGGGCGCCTGTCTGTAGTCCTAGCTACTCAGAAGGCTGAGGTAGGAGGATCCTTGAGCCCAAGGGATTGAGGTTGCTGTGAGCTGTGATGATGCCATGGTACTCTACCCAGGGTGACATAGTGAGACAGTCTCAAAAAATAAATTAATAATAAACAAAGCAACCATGCAGGACTTGACTTTACTTCTGCTAGGTTCACATTCATGGAGTATGCAGCAGCAATCCATAACTGATTTTCTAAAAGGAATTTTTTCTCTTCCCTTTGTTGTATTTTTCTGTTAAGAAACTGAAGTGGAAATTACCCTTAAAAATCCCACCAGCTGTGGCGCCTGTGTCTCAAGTGGCTAAGGCGCCAGCCACATACACCTAAGGTGGCAGATTCAAATCCAGCCCAGGCCTTCCAAACAACGGTGATGGCTGCAACCAAAAAATAGCCAGGCGTTGTGGTGGGCATCTCTGGTCCCAGCTACATGGGAGGCAGGAGACTTGCTTGAGCCCAGGAGTTGGAGGTTGCTGTGAACTGTGATGCCACAGCACTCTACCCAGGGGGGACAGCTTGAGGCTCTGTCTCAAAAAAAAAAAAAGTCCCACCAGCTGGTTTGAGTCAGAATCATGTCTTTTTCTGCTGAAATCTTGTGTTACAGAATATATTTCTAAAATTAACATTAGACTAATTTAAAACAACAAAATATTTTGGAATGAATACGCCTGCCTTCTCATTGTTTTAACTTTCACATTATTCCCAGATGTTGTGAGCTTACGGCTTAGGCAGTGATAATAGGAGACAACTAAGGATCCTTTTTCTGGCAGCCCTTCCATCTGCCCTGGGCATTTGCTGCACATGGTGGCCTAGTTTAGCAAGATTTTAAGTGTATATTCACCCTCCTCCTCGTGTGTGGTTTGTATTATTTAAAGAGTGGAGGAAAGTGGTTTTTCTCAAAGCATGAGGTTCCAGTTGGACTAACATGCTATCAAATTGAGACCTCATGGTGTTAGTCATGATGCAGGGTGTGGCCACAACTTGCTGAGGAGCTGGCCTGGGTATTGATGACCCCTAGCATGGCATAGCTTGCTGTGGCTAATCTGAAGCACAGCACTGCCTGCACCTTGCCCTGCCTTCTCACAGTACCAGGGGTGTGGAAATCTGAAGAAAGTCAAGCCACCTGGGGAGCATCAGCCCTTGGGGTTGTGCCCGTATATGTTTGGGGCAGCTCTAAGTACAGGATTCTGGCCAGAAAAGTGATGGAACCGCCACAGACATGTTGAATATTTATGGAACAACCCGTTTTAGCCTTCAAAGGAGTAATAGTCCTTCCTAGCCTCACACAGCCCCTAGCATTTGCAGGCCGCAGTATGATTCAAAAGGCTTTTGCATCTCCTTAAGTATTTGATCTTCTTAATTAGATTTCAAGGTACAGAGGGAAGGTGATGTTAGCAACATTTTATGTGTCGGGAAATTGAGGCAAAAAGTAGTTTTGTAACGTGCTGTGGTTCAGGCAGTCTGTAGTGAATGGGAAACTGGAATGTATCCAGACCAACATAGGTGTTGTTTGTAAGTGTGGCACCTTGAAGTATTACCACTGAGATTTTTTTAAAAATCAGGGTTACCTAAACATTGTGATGGGGCATTTTTTCATCATCCTGAGGTTTTGAAGACATGCATCCTGGATCCCTGGGGGCATAACTGGGCAACCATTTCAGGCACAGAGAATGATGGGAAACCACTCCTGCAGATCTAACAACCCGTCTTCTGATTATGCCTTAGTAGTATAAATCTGGGTCCTGTGGAGCAGGTTTCCTATGTGGGCTTCACCAGTATAAGTGGGATGATTTTAGACAGTGCCTGGACAAGGCATCAAATCATCTAAATTCTTAGGTTTTTTTAGTCTTTTCTCATTACCTAAAGGACACAGTCCTAGTTTGGTGCTATCATCGTGTATTTGTATCTCTTTAGCAATGCTAATCTCCCCCACCCTTCACTCCGTTGCCTAGGATAGAGTGGCTGTGGTGTCAGTCTAGCTCACAGAAACCTCAAACTCCTGGGCTGAAGCTATCCTCTTGCCTCAGCCTCCTGAGTAATTGCAATTATAGGCACCTGCCACAACACCTGGCTAATTTTTTCTATTTTTAATATCCTGCCTTGGCCTCCCAAAATGCTGGGATTACAGGCATGAGCCATCATACCCAGCCATAATCCTCTTTTAACTAAGAGAATTAGCCTCAGCAAACTTAAAGCTAAATAGATTTTGACAACTATTTTTCATTGTATGCACTTTTGACTCTTTTCCTTTTAATTCTTTTTATTGGGGGGAGGTGTACAGAGACAGGGTCTCAATATGTTTCCCAGGCTGATCTCAAATTCCCAGGCTCGGGGTGGTACCTTTGACTCAAAAGGGTAGGGCGCTGGCTCCATATGCCGAAAGTGGTGGGTTCAAACCCAGCCCCAGACAAAAAAAAAAAAAAAAGATCAAACTCCTGGGTTCAAGTAATCCTCCCACCTCAATTTCCACCTTAACTTCCTAAGTAGCTGGGTTTATGGGTGAAAGCCACTGTGCCCAGCTAAATAGATTTTTAAAATAAATCAGTTTAACTAAAAGAAAAGAACAGTAGGCCATATGGTTTTAGAAATGACAACTGGGGCTCAGCACCTGTGGCTCAAGTGGATATGGTGCCACCTAAGGGGGTGGGTTCAAATCCAGCCCGGGCCTACCAAACAACAGTGTTGGCTGCAACAACAACAACAAAAATAGCCAGGCATTGTGGCGGGCACCTGTGGTCCCAGCTATTTGGGAGGCAGAGGCAGGAGACTCTCTTGAGCCCAGGAGTTGGAGGTTGCTGTGAGCTGTGATGCCACAGCACTCTACCCAGGGGGATAGTTTGAGGCTCTGTCCCCAAAAAAAAAAAGAAATGACAACTGGCAGAGGAGCTAAGGAATGATGGAGGCTCAGGGTCTCCTGGTTCAGGCTGAATGAGGCAAATACAACTGGTGGCTTATATTAGAAGGCCAAGGAGATGTCTGCTGTGCTGAAGGATGGGCTGGTGTGAGCAGTGGGTAGTGGCGTGAAGGAAGCACAAATGGACAGTGTTCTGGATCTAAGTAGTTACAAAGGTTGTTGTGGTAATAACTCTTCTGTCTTCCTTTCAGAAATGGGCCTGAATTTGAAGCTAGGATACGACAGAACGAGATCAACAACCCCAAGTTCAACTTCCTGAACCCTAATGACCCTTATCATGCCTACTACCGCCACAAGGTCAGCGAGTTCAAGGAGGGAAAGGCTCAGGAGCCCTCAGCTGCCATCCCTAAGGTCATGCAGCAGCAGCAGCAGGCCACCCAGCAGCAGCTGCCCCAGAAGGTTTGGAGCTCAGCCCCTCTGCCCACTTCCCCAGGGAAGCAAGAATAAGGAGGTGTATGTAATGAACCCTCATGTCCAAATCTCACAACCTTCCAGGGAGACAAGTGAGATTGTCATCCTAGTCTCACAGAGGCAGATTTTGGGCTCAGACAGCAAAGTACTGATAGTAGTTGGTATTTCCTGAACACTGCTTATCAAGTTCTGTCCTCAGTACTGTAGGAGCTTTGTCTCATTGACTCCTCACATATGCTTCATGAGGAGGCTGACAGAGTGACCATTTTACAGATGAGGAATCTGAGGATTGGAGGTGTGATTTATCAGGGCCTGGATCATGGATGGGGTGAGTGCAGTGTCCTGGTAATGTGGAGGACTTCCTGCCTGACTGTGCTGAAGGAGGCAGTGTGGTATTGGGTCCCTTCTTGTGCCATCCCTTCTGTTTCATCTTCCCAGCTCCCCTCCACATGGTCTGGGGTCCCTAATACTATCCTCCATGAACTGAGGCCCAGCATTAGGGTCTGTTAAGTTTGTCAGGGAAGACAGAGGCTAACACATTTTGCTTCTTATGCTGGTCCATTTTGCTATACTCATGAACAAGAGACAGCTGCCTCTTGTTAGCCTTTGTCTTCACTGACAACCTTAACAGACCCTAAGGGATCTGGGATGTAAAGGTTGAGGTCAGGTTCTAAGAAATGCTTTGCAGTTGACTGCTTCTAGGGCCTTGGGCTACTTCAGTTTCCACAACTGTAAAAAGGGTCCATATTATCTGTCCTGTTTATGTCATGGTACATGTGGAGGTCATGGAAACACTTTGTACAGTGGGGTTCTCTGCATGCATGTAGGCTTTACTGCCTTCTATCCTCTTAGGGGGATTTAATAAACTGTGTTCCTATTGGATCTTCTGCCATCCAGTTTTGACACTCAGTTTCAGGGCAGGAGCAAAGATAACAGAGGGGCATGGGTCTTGAAGCTGTTTGGGGAGTCAGGCAACAATTGGCCAAGAAACTGATGTTTTTTGTGAGTTAGGATTTTTTTTAATTAGATCATATTTGTGCATATTAATTCTATCATGGGATACAGTGTGTTGTTTCCATATACAATTTGAAATACTTTCATTCAATTGACCAACATAGCCATCATGTCATTCTCACAATTGTTGTGTTAAGACATTTATATTCGACATTTAGAAAGTTTCACATGTACCCTTATAGGAAAAATCATAGGCATGATCCCCGCAATCACCCTCCCTTCACCCATCCTCCTCCTCCCCTCCCCTCTCCCCTCCCCTCCCCTCCCCTCCCCTCCCCTCCCCTCCTCTCCCCTCCTCTCCCTCACCCCTTTCCCGATATTCTTGGAACTCCATTTGGATTATAGCTTTCCTATGATAGTTAACAATTAGTTTCATAATAGGGTTTAGTACATTGGATACTTTTTCTTCCATTCTTGAGATACTTTGCTAAGAAGAATATTTTCCAGCTCCATCCATGTAAACATGAAGGAGGTAAAGTCTCCATTTTTCTTTAGGGCTGCATAATATTCCGTGGTGTACATATACCACAAGTGAGTTAGGATTCTTTAAAACCAACTGCCATTGATGTGTACAGAAAACATAGAGGTCTATGGCCATCCCACTTGGAGGGGAGGGGGTGCATTCCTGTCCCTCAGTCTGGAGCCTGTTCACTGTTGTACATCTTACCTCACATTTCCTCTGATTCTTAGGTCCAAGCCCAGGTGATCCAAGAGACCATTGTACCCAAAGAACCCCCTCCTGAGTTTGAGTTCATCGCTGACCCCCCCTCCATCTCAGCCTTTGACCTGGATGTGGTGAAGCTGACGGCTCAATTTGTGGCCAGAAATGGGCGCCAGTTTCTCACACAACTGATGCAGAAAGAACAACGCAACTATCAATTTGATTTTCTCCGCCCACAGCACAGTCTTTTCAACTATTTTACAAAGCTGGTGGAACAATATACCAAGGTGCCTGGTCAGGGCGGGAACGGGGATGATGGGCCCAGAGAAGGAAAGCATATTGCCACCGGAAACACTCTTCTCTGCTTACTGTAGGATGATGCTACCCTGTGGGGACTCTGAGCAATTTTGTTATGAGTCTCAGTTTAATGTAAAGTCTTGATTTCTATTCAGTTATTTCTTCAGATGCAACACAGAAAATTTCTAAAGAGAAGTGAAGCACATGGTTACCAACTACCAGTAGGTAGTTGCCTACTGTCTGACAAAGGGCAAGTGGTGTTAGGTATTTTTAAGTACATTTCCATTTCAGTTACTTGATACAGGGCCTGAGAAGAAGCAAGCCCTTAGCAGTTGCCTCTTGTTACCTAATTTAAGTGTTTCTCCCCCATTTTTCAGAAGCAGAAACAGGCTTAGAAAGGTGATCCATGAGCTAGTAGAGATTTAGACCAACATTTGACTCTAAAACCTTTGTTCTTCACCCTGTAAAGTACATTAAATGAGAAATAACCATTTAAGTAGGCATTGAGAAATGGTATGTAAGTCATTATAACTGACATTATTGAATGCTTAACAAATGCAACAACTTCTAATTTAATCTCTAATAGCATATAAGGTAGCCATTGTTAGGTTCGCTTTTACAGAAGAGAAAACTAAGGCACAGAGAAGTTAACTTGGGCAGAGTTACATAGCCAGGACATTGCAGAGCCTTGCTGGCATTTTTACTCCAGACCCTGATATCATAATTACTAAGTGACATTGCTGCAGTCAAGCTATTTAAAATAATGAGATGATTAATTTATTACAAAATACACTAGTAAAGATTTGCCTGTGGTACATTTTCTTTGCTGTACTTAAAGGACAATAAGCATAGCAAGTGGGATGGTATGTACATCTGTTCTTGATGTCTCAAACTAACATGTTAAAAATATGACTTGAAAAGACTCATAAGGATTTCCTCTGACTTCACTTGAAGTACTGTATATAATTAGAATTGTAAAAGTATGTGTGTTTAGAAAAAAATGAACAAATCCAAAAGCTAGTAGAATAGTTAAAATAACAGTCACTGAAGGCCAAAGGGTCAACTATAAGTACACAGCATCAATTTTAAATGGGCCATGTGTCAGTTTCCCTCAGTGGACTGCCTACAGAGTTAAAAGTCCCCAGATCCCTTTTTATTATGTTAAGTTTCCTAATTTTTTTCTCTCAAAACTTGGGTATTGGTGTATATTATTCTAACCCAAGGGCACTGGTGTCTGCTTCTAGCCAAGGAAGACTTTGCCTGGATAGATGATTAGAGTAGAGGTATGAGAAGGATTGAGGTGGGGCTGAGCGTCTTTGCCAGTGGCAATAGATACTATTGGGGCAGTTAGAATGGTTGGCTGTTAGAACAAAATCAGCATTTATTTTCTCAGTTAGTACACATTACCAGATGTTATTTAGGGTTTTGGATATGTGATAGTAAATAGAAGACAGAAATGCCTGCATGGAGTTTCTAGTCTAGGAAACCAGTGCAATGTCAGTGTATGTCAGATAGTACTAAATGTTATGGAGAAAAAGAAAGAGATAGAAATATAGGGAGGTGGGGCAGGATAGGCTGCAGTCTTCAGGAGAGGCCTGAGCAATACTTTGAAAAGAGAGAGAGCAAACTAGTCTCATGGAAGCAGCCATCACATACTTTTCCTATTCTGAATAATGTGCTACTCCTTTGCTTATGTTGCCTGCTAATCCTTGAAGCAACCTTTGTAAGTTGATGGTGCCAACTTTTTTTTTTTTGAGACAGAGCCTCAAGCTGTCCCCCTGGGTAGAGTACCGTGGCATTACAGCTCACAGCAACCTCCAACTCCTGGGCTCAAGCAAGTCTCTTGCCTCTGCCTCCCAAGTAGCTGGGACCACAGACGCCCGCCACAACGCCCGGCCATTTTTTGGTTGCAGCCGTCATTGTTGTTTGGCTGGCCCTGGCTGGGGATTCGAACCCGCCACCTTAGGTGTACGTGGCTGGCGCCTTAGCCAGTTGAGCTAGAGGCGCCGAGCCGTCTGTGATATATCTTCATAAAGCTGTTGGTCCTTCCCACCTCACCACCCTGAGACTAAGACTAGAGAGATGAGGATGCTCTTCATGAATCCTTCCTGCCAGCATGAGCCATCCCTACCTCCACAAGGGACTTGAACAATTCAGGAAACTTGTCTGTGCATCAGGAGTTTTATCTGAAGAAACTCATTCATCTAGCATTGATCATACCAAGAACAAGGAAGACCTCAGGGGATCTAGAGGCTATTTAAGATAAAAGAAAATAAAAAGCACTCATTTTCCTTTTCTTTTGTTTTACTGCACTTCACAGATATTGCATTTCACAAATTGAAGGTTTGTGGCAAACCTGCATTTATCATGTCTGTAAGTACCATTTTTCCAACAGCCTGGGCTCACTTCATGTCTCTGTGTCAGCATTTTTCAGTTATATTTCCAATTAAGGTATGAACATTGTTCTAGATACATTGCTATTACACTTAACATACTGCAGTACAGTGTCAACATAACTTTTATATAACTTTTATATATGAAAACCAAAAAGTTTGTGTACTTGCTTTAAAGCCAATATTTGCTTTATTGTGATGGTAAGGAACCAAACCCACAGTATCTCCAAGTGTGCCAGCATGAGTCATGCTGGTGTAGTGGGAAATCAATAAATAGCAACTAAAACTGCATGTGAATTGTGTAGTGTGCCTGTGTAGTGGGAAATCAATTAATACCAACTAACACTGCATGTGAATTATTTTTAATTTACACATATAAAAGCTGACTTTACTATCTTAAGTTTAGTAGATCTTTAAAAAACCAGTATCAACTGTGCTGAAGAAATATTTATCTGAAATTCAGTCAATTCAATAGAAATTATATATGTTTCATTTCAGTTTCCTCTTCTCTTCAAAGAAAATGTAATTGACCCAGCACTGTGGCTCATGCCTATAATCCCAACAGTCAGGGAGGCTGAGGCAGGTGGATCACCTAAGCTCAGAAGCTTGAGACCAGCCTGAGCAAGAGTGAGACCCCGTTTCTAAAAATAGCCGGGTACTGTAGTAGGGGCCTATAGTCCCAGCTACTAGGGAGGCTGAGGCAAGAGAATCACTTTAGCCCAAGAGTTTAAGGTTGCTATAAGCTTTGATGCCATCGCACTCTACCAGGGCCACAGAGTGGTACTCTGTCTCAAAAAAAAAAAAAGAGAGATGAAATTTAATACATTGTACAAATGAACAGAAAACAAAAAAGGAACAAATGAACAGAAAATTAAAAAATGAGACTTCAGGCTTAAGCCTCAGGATTTCAACAAGCAATTTAACACTATATGATCTAAATATACCAATTAAAAGACAGAGATTGATAATTCATTTTATAAAACACTATAACTATATGCTGTTAACAAGAAATTCATTTCAAGGGTGGTGCCTGTGGCTCAAGGAGTAGGGCGCCAGCCCCCAGATACTGGGGGTGGCAGGTTCATACCCGGCCCCAGCCAAAAACTGCCAAGAAAAAAAAAAGAAATTCATTTCAAATATAATGATATAGGCAGGTTTTAAAAATAAAAGGACAGAAAATGATATAGCATATAAACATTAATCTAAGGAAAGCAGGAATGCCTATATTATCATCAGATAAAGTAGACTTCAGAACAAAGAAAATGATCAGAAACAGAGAATGTTATTTTATAATTAAATGGTCAATCCATCAAGAAGACATAGCAATCCAGTATGTACCAAAGAAAAGAGCTATGTGGTACATGTCTGGTCTATGAAAATTAGGTCAACTTAGGGAGCTGCTAAATACCACCTCCTTAAGTTGACCTAATTTTCATAGACCAGACATGCACCACATGTACCAATCAGTACAGTAGGTCTAGTTTCTTATGTTGACCACCTCCATATGTTGATTAGTTTGTTACAGTCCATTGGGTGGTCAACTTATAGAGGTTTTACTGTATATGAAGCAAAAACTAATAGGTCTAAGAGAAGAAATAGACAATTCCACAATTAGAAACTTCACTACCCCACTCAATAATTGATAGAACTACACAGAAAACCAACAGGAATATAAAAGAATACATAACACCCTCAACCAATGGGATCTTATCAACAATTTATAAAACAATCTACTCCACTTTTCAAGTACCCACAGAACCTATACCACAAAAAATTATATCCTCGCCCATAACACAAACTGTTAACAAATTTAAAGGAACTGAAATCATACACAGTATGCTCTGTAACCACAATGAAATCAAACTAAAAATCAATAGCAGAAATAGGAAACATCCAAACACTTGAACACTAAACAACACACTTCTAAATAATTCATGGGTCAAATGGGAATCAATGGGAAATCAAAAAATTCAATGAACTGAATGAAAATTAAAACACCTTGTATCAAAACTTATGAGATATAGGTAAAGCAGCACTAGGAGGAAAATTTTATTGCACTAAATGTATACATTAGAAAAGAGGAAAGGCTCGGCGCCTATAGCTCAACAGGCGCCAGCCACGTACACCTAAGGTGGAGGGTTCGAATCCCCAGCCCGCCCGCCAAACAACAATGACGGCTGCAACCAAAAAATAGCCAGGCGTTGTGGCGGGCGCCTGTGGTCCCAGCTACTTGGGAGGTGGAGGCAAGAGACTTGCTTGAGCCCAGGAGTAGGAGGTTGCAGTGAGCTGTAATGCCATGGCACTCTACCCAGGGGGACAGCTTGAGGTTCTGTCTCAAAAAAAAAAAAAAAGAAAAGAAAAGAGGAAAAATCTCAAATCAATAATCTAAACTCCTATACCTTGAGAACCTAGGAGAAAAAAGTACTAAAAAATGCAAAGCAAGCACCTGGAAGAAAATAAAGGTAAAGGCAGGAGTCAATAAAACAGAAAAAGAAAAAACAACAGAGAAAATCAAGGTCTAGTTTTTTTTAAGATCAATAAAATTAATACGTAGCAAATATAAGAGATTAATTACTAATATAAAGAATGAAGGCTCGGCCCCTGTGGCTCAAGTGGCTAAGGCGCCAGCCACGTACACCTAAGGTCGCAGGTTCGAATCCAGCCTGGACCTGCCAAATAACACTGACGGCTGCAACCAAAAAATAGCCAGGCGTTGTGGCAGGCACCTATGGTCCCAGCTACTTGGGAGGCTGAGGCAAGAGACTCGCTTGAGCCCAGGAGTTGGAGGTTGCTGTGAGCTGTGAAGCCACGGCACTCTACCCAGGGGGACAGCTTGAGGCTCTGTCTCAAAAAA
>CAUYTI010127794.1:0-30389 GCA_963575145.1 Galago senegalensis | reverse complement strand
AAGTAGCTGGGACCACAGGCGCCCGCCACAACGCCAGGCTATTTTTTGGTTGCAGCCGTCATTGTTGTTTGGCGGGTCTGGGCTGGGGATTCGAACCCGCCACCTTAGGTGTACGTGGCTGGCGCCTTAGCCGGTTGAGCTATAGGCCCCGAGCCCATGAATTGTATTTGACCTCAGCTAATTCAAGTTCAGTTTCTGCCATGTGCAAAGGAATATAAGCGAGGGAGATGGAACATGATATGAGAACACGCACAGAGAGCACCTCACTCAGACTTGGCGAGAGCAAGGAAGTTCTCTGGAAGAAATTCCATCAGTTCTGGGGGATCCAGGATGCTTTGATGTGAGCCAGAGGGAACGAAGTAGAGGCAAAAGAAATCAGCACAATTGGAAAGCCATGGACCCGAGCGCCAGCTGTGACAGCGCCAGCTGTCCCTCATGGGAGGAACTGCGGACAGGTGGATGTAGGTCATGGAGCTGTAGGGGGTGGCTAAGGGCCGAGTCAGGCTAGAAGGTACATTAGACAGGCATCTTTTAAAGATGTTTCTTCATCCTGAAGGTGCACAGAAGGACGAGAGGAGACGCGTGTCAGAGGATTATTCTGACTGGAATGTGGAGAATTGGTAGAGAGGAAAACTGAAGGCGGGGGCCTGTGAGGAGGCTGCTGCAGTGACACACATAGAAATCCTGGTGGCCTACAGGATGGTGCGATGGCAGTGCCGGCCCTTTGGGAAGCAGATGCCAAGACGAAATTAGACATCCTAGGGTTGTGTTGGGAGGAATGCCCGTGAGAGAGGAGGTGGAGGAGGCAGTGACAGTCTGATGCCTGGGAGGAGAGAGGAAGGTGGCAGGCATGGGTGGGAAGGGCCCCAGACTGGACAGTGACTCTGAGAAAATCTTGGTCTGGATGACGGGCCCCCGGACAAAGACTGTAGAAGACTGTCTATAGGACACTCTTTTTTTATTTTTATTAAGTCATAAATACGCAGATCATGAATACATTTATGCCTTTGTGGGATTCAAAGTGTTGATTATTTGTACAAGTTGGAGTGCTTATGTCTTCCTTTTTACTCCCACCTTACGTAGTTACTGTTTAGAAGCAAGTCAGAGAGAACATAATCTCAGCAGGAATGTCTTAGTGGAGTAGAAGTTTCCACAGCTGGAGATGATCAGCAAACTATTTTCTTTGAAGCAGATTCTCTGGTAAATCCCACACCTGAGGATGGAGAAATGGAGAAAAGCAGACAGATTTAAGAGATATTTAGGCTGGTTGAATGAAACAGATTTTTACATCAACAATTGATACTACTCATTAAAGATTTTTTTTTCTTGACACAGTCTCAACACTGTTGCCCAGGCTACAGTCTAGCTCACAGCAGCCTCAAACTTTGGGGTTCAAGTGATCCACTCACCTCACCCCCCAGTAGCTGGGACCACAGGTGCATACCACTATGCCCAGCTAATTTGTTCTATTTCTAGTAGAAATGGGGTCTCCCTCTTGCTCAGGCAGGTCTCAAACTCCTGACTTGAAACAATCCCCCTGCCTCAGCCTCCCAGAGTGCTAGGATTACAGCTGTGAGTCACCATGCTCAATCACATTAAAGATTTTCGAGCAAGAGGTTTATAGTCCCCTGGGGTAAGGAATTAGAGCAGATGCCTTCAAGATCTGCATAGAGATGATTTAACAGACCCTTTAAGCCCAAGTGCCCATCAATCCACGAATGGATCAATAAACTGTGGTATATGTACACCATGGAATACTATGCAGCCCTAAAGTAAAACAAAGACTTTACCTCCTTCATGTTCACATGGATGGAACTGGAAAGTGTTCTTCTTAGCAAAGTATCACAGGAATGGAAGAAAAAGTATCCAATGTACACAACCCTTTTAGGAAACTAATTTATAGCTCCCAACTTTCTTTTTCTCCCCTCATTTTGATCTCCTTAGTCTTTTAACTCATGTGCTTCTCCTTAGAGACCCATTTTCTCTTCTCTAGGCTTCAGTCTTACATAAATACAACTCTAGTATGTTGGGTTTTTCTTCTGTTGTAGTAATAAAATACAAAATGAGGGTTGGATGGAATCACAGGCTCCTTTTAGTCTCAGGCTGAAATGAGACAGACCAGTATGTGTCTGGGTAGCCTGAAGTCCACTCCAGGTATTTACAAGACAGATCAGCTTTTTGCCTCGTAATCTTCCTCAGCAATTTTGGAAAATCCTGGCCCACGTTCTTGTTAAAAGGATTTCTGCATCTTTACTATCAATAGAACTGAACAAACATCATTTTTTTAATCCCAGCTTATTATAATTCTTGACTTTAGAAAGCAACGTGTATTGGGCATCCCATCCCAACACAGGGGTGGTGATAATAAAAATCCTACTACGGTATTTTCGTGGAAAATCATAAAAAATAAATTTCCCTATTTCCCTTCACTCATGCGCCGGCATTCATGGAGAGTCTGACGATATCCAAAAGACATTAACACGTTAGTGATTTACATTTTCCCAGTGGACTGTTGTCAGAGTAGATAAAAGGGGAATTTCACTGCTATTCAAACTGGGGAGATGAAGAAACTGAGGCTCCCTCACCAATAATAAGTTCAAGTTTACAAAGCCAGCACGTCTGGCTCCAAGGTAGCAAAAACTTTACGACACACTCTTCCCATGACAGAAGAAGGACACAATAAAACTTTTCTTTAAAAAATAGAAAAACAGGGGGTGGCACCTGTGGCTCAAAGGAGTAAGGGCACCAGCCCCATATGCCATAGGTGGCGGGTTCAAACCCAACCCCAGCCAAAAACTGCAAAAAAAAAAAGAAAGAAAGAAAGAAAGAAAAACATTTTAATTAGTGAATATAGTGGGAAGCTCAAGTTTGAAATTATGAGTGTGCAATGTATTTTTGGAGTGTTTAAATATTCTAGAAACCTAATTTTGGATTAAGACCCCATGACACGTCTTTCCATACTTAAACATCCCCGTAATCTGAGAAAAACTAATCCTTGACAATACATCAAAGAAAAAGGGAAACACCAGTAGAGAAAGAGATGGAGAGAAAGGGGGAAGGAAATAAGAGAGAACTGAGCATGTTAAGCAGATACATTCCCTGCTATGAGGATTAATTCATTTACGGTAGCAAAAATTTTAAGGACCAAGTTGTTTTACCAGGAGGGAAGCTATTGCAGGAAATAAGTGTTTCCTGCGGAGGGATGGTTAAGACAGTGATGGCTATAAACACAAGGAAGTGTTTCATAACCAATAACACCCCGGTTTGCACTTCATCCCTTAAAGTGCAGCCTGACAGTAAACACAAGCGCAGACCCAGAAAGACTTAGACCATCTTAACACCCAGGCTCAGACTAACCCAAATTGATTATGCACCAGCTCACGGCTGCAGAGAAAAATCTATAGCTACTAATGGGTTTTGCCCTTGGGGTGGAAAGTCACGAAAATATGATATTTCTGACCTTGAAAATCAATTAATGTTTTCTTTAGTGACCATTTTGAGAAGGAACGGCCCACAGAAGGGTAAAAGGGTCCCGTAAAATTTAACTACTGTGTGTTTAAAGAAAATAAATCGTCCTTTGACAACAGAGATGTGGTTTCTTACATGACAGCTTGGTATGTGGTAACCACTAGTAAATATTTTGGCCATCTATTTCATTCCTAAAGGTGATCTGTGACAATTCAGTTTGTGATTTAGGAAAATCCCGCTCAAAGTATACACAACCATGCATTGTACATATGGAAATACGTTCAACCCCTTTTAAAATATTGTAAAAATACAACGTGGCTGTTCCTGGTTAGTAAAATCTCATTCAAGCACTTAATGTGTAAGAAAATAAAGGTGTAATTCCCCTTGCTTAGGTTTAGCTACGTGGCATGCCGTGGTCATTGAGTTATTAGCTGAGACAAAGCAGACAGCAGCTTGGAATAGTCTAATAAAAGAGTACATGCCCTTGTTATTGCTCTTTGCCACTGCCAGCAGAAGGACACGCCTGCTGGAAGATGAGAGACAGGTGAAGCAGGGACTAGCTGCCAGTCATTCCAGGTAAAGCCCTTTATTCCAGTTCATGTAATAGCCTGCTAACCTCCCAAGGCAGAAGTAAGCCCCACAGCGAGAGCAGAGCCCCCTGCCAGCCACTGGTAAAGTGCGTATTTAGTACAGGTTTAGTGGTTTATTGGTGTCGTTTGTTATGGGAATGTTGTGGTAAAAAAATAAACCTACCCACACATCAAATCCCAAATAAAATCTGTTATCAAGACACAACTAACGCTACTCTTGGTTCTACTGTATTCCACAGCTATATTAAAAATGTACCGTAAGGCTTAATTAACGTTTCACTTGATCAAAGGCTGCCATGTACTGTATTTGTTGGGCATATGTTTGAAAGGAGTGGAAAATTATTATTTAGGGAAGAAATACGTCCACGTATACACATCACGCTCACATATCATCACAGAGCAGGGGTGAGCAAGTGTGGGGACTGCTGGCCGCACTGCTAAGCAGAGCCGCCCCAAACGTTATCTGCAGGACGCGGTTCGTGTTCACAAAAATACCAATGATTTCTGCACATTTGTGTCTGGAATCAAATTTAGATCCTTAACATTTTACAGCAGGAAATTTCCTATTTGAAAATCAGAGACCAATGATGCAATGAAAAGGCCTATGTAATTAAAAAAAGATTCTTCAGTGGCACCTGTGGCTCAAAGGAGTAGGGTGCTGGCCCCATATGCCAGAGGTGGCGGGTTCAAACCCAGCCCTGTCCAAGAAAAAAAAGAGATTCTTACTTTACTAGTTCCAAATGGATGTCCATTGTCTAATTACCTTTGGCTATAAGGTTATGAAAATATCTACCGGTATCTTTATAATTAATAATAATACACCTCATTATGCACACCGTAATAAATAATTATCAATCATTATTTTATAATGAATAATGATACGCATCATTATCTATTTAAGTTGTAACTTAATATATCTTAACAACTTATATAACTTGTAAGTTATGTAACTTAAATATATCACAAAGCTGAGGAAATAGTTGTACAATACCCAAAAAATCTGAATGAAGGCAAAGGAAGCTGCTTCATGATATTCAATCCCCAAACAGAAGGATATTGATATAATTCAGGGTCACTCTAGGCAACAGTGTTTTTTCTAATTTGAAAAATAGTCATATCAACCAGCATTGATTAAATTAGACGCAAGTAGCAACCTAAATGATACCATTTGCAGGTCATCTAAATCATCTCTTAGGGAGTTGCATCTTCCCTCAAGGCCAAATTTTTATTTGCCAATATATTTAAAAATATATTTAGAGGCTGTTTGAGGCAAATGTGGAGTCTGGAATCAGTGGCTCCAACATTAACCAACTGGGTAACTTGGCGCAAGTTACTTAACCCCTCTGTGTCTCAGTTTCCCATATAGAAAATGTGTACAGTCAGTGCATCCACGTCATACAATTCTATGAGGGTAAATGAGTTAAAACAGTGCCTTGCACATGGTATGAACTAAGAAAATGTGAGCCATTAATTTATCTAAATGGATCCATACTGATTAGTTGCTTGGCCATTTTTGATTATCTATTAGAACTATTAGGTATACCTGTGAGATATTCCACTATTAAGGTTTTTTTCCCCCCATTCAAATTTTCTTTATTATTTCTTATAGCATAACTGTTGAAATACTCTCATCAAACTGGTTAACATAACCTTCACGTCATTTTCTTTGTTATTGAGTCAAGACATTCATACTCTGCTTTTAGAAAGATTCACTTGTACCCTTGCAAGATAAACCACAGGGGTGACCCCTGACACCAGATACAGTAGAATTATTTTTCCATATGTGGAGACACTAGGTACTAGAGCATCTCAAACCCTATTTCTTTATCTCTAGGAAACTCTTCTTCTATTTGTTTTTATTAAGTCACAAACACATAGACCGTGTATACATGGATGCCTTTGTGGGGTACAATGTGTTGATTTTATACACAATTAGGAATATAGATCATGTATACATGGATGCCTTTATGGGGTTGATTCTATATACAATCAGAAATGCTTACATCAAAGTAGTTAATACAGCCTTCACGTCATTCACTTAATTATTGTGTTAAGACATTTATGCTCTATACTTAATAGATTTGACATGTACCCTTGCAAAATGAACCATAGGAATGGTCCCATCACTTACCCTCCTTCCATCGAACTTCTCCCACCCCCCTCTTCTTCCCTCCTTCATCTTGGGCTATAGTTGTGATTTACCCTTCTTAATAAAGTATGAGTGATTATAAACTGGTTTCATAATAGTACGGAGTACACTGGATACTTTTTCTTCCATTCTTGAGATACTTTACTAAGAAGAATATGTTCCTTCTTCTATTTTGAATATTAATAGATATTGCTGCCAGCTGTGGGGAAAAGTTACTCTCACTATAAAAATAAAAGCATTCTCACCTAGGGTGTAATACTATCTTCCTGTAGGACTCTGGTCAGGTGAGTTCTCTTTTTTTCAGTTCATAGAATAGTACTAGGATGTCTGTACTGGCAACTGCAGAGATCCCTTCCAAAGCTATAGTTTTAAATTGCTTATTTCCATTTACAAAAAGCACAGCTTTAGGAGTCGGTAAAACAAGAATGAGAATCCTAGTTTTGCTCCTTGCTTTCTGGGACTCTGTCTTATTCAGGACTGTTATGTAGGATTTTTGAATATTAACATGATTATAATGTAACGGTTGATCCATGTAAGCAGCTTACCACTCAGAGGTACATACAGGTATTGGGGCCCTTGACCATCACACCTGCTGAGTTTAGCCATGGGCTCTTCCACTTAGGACCTAACTGCAATCTTTAAATCCCAATTTCTTCATCTGTAAAATAAGAAAATTCACGAAACTTGTGTTAGAACTGTTACGATGAGTAAATAAGTCAATTGTCAATGTTTTTGCTACGATACATATGCTTCTATTTCATAGCTATTTATGTTACTTATTATGGATTCTTTAGACATTTTTATGCCCATCTTCTCCCTCCTAGTACTCTTTTTTTAAATGAGAGAAATGTCATTCAGCATAGTAGATGCTTAAAGGTCAAGGAAATATATAGCAAGAATTAAGAATGTGATGAGCATGTTTGAAATGGCACCAAAGAAGCAGTAATTTTTGTCCTGTGCCGGATACATTTTAAAGCAATCTACATGGTTTCCTTTTTGCTCCCGAGCACCCCTCCAGCCATGTTTTCACACTGGATGCCTTACTCCATGTAACCTTGGCATGACATCGCCCATCCAGTGAGATGTTCAGATGGGATTTTGCCAAACTGCCCACTTAGAAAGACCGTGTCTCATAGAAGCAAGTTAATGCTTGAGCTCCAAGTCACTCTGCGGGAATGATGGGAGAGGTCTCTATATAGCAGCCGCTGTTGCCAATGCCTGTTGTAAACCCAATGCACTTTTTCCATCCACGGATAAAAGACTATTCCTTCATAAGTTTTCCATCAAAAGCCTACCCAGACAGGTGTCCAGAGATACCCTGGCTCCCAAATCTATTACAGAACCTTCACTCAATATAAGCTTATTCCTGTGTATTTATGACATTCCCGTAAGGTTCTCTTCAGGCATTTTTTTTTTCATCTAAGAGGACGTTTTATTTTTCTTTCTCCTGTCTTCAGTAAAAGCACATGGTTGATGTTATTTAAGGCCTAATGTTCCAAAATGGAGCAGTATATGAGGTCATAAACGGCTCGAGCAGTTATCAAAAGCCTCAGCTTCAACCCAGCATTTAATCATCTGTAAAAGCCACTTGTAGGCTCAGATGCTCCCCCACCATGAGCATTATTCTTTTTCTAGGACAGGGTAAAAAATATTTTTAAAAAACAGATTAAGCAAATCATCGCCAAATAGCCATAAAGGTTTTTTTTGCTCCTCTCATAAGAATTTGAAAGTTCCGTCATTTTTCTGACTTCTTCCAATGTGAATTAATTATTCAATGCTGGTTCAGTACATTGAAGGTGGAATGCACTCTAGAAGGGCCAAGTGTTATTCATGGCGTTATTGAGTGAGGTTAGTTTGGAAGCAGGGATGAGATGAAGGACAGCACAGGAGAATGTACTAGGGGGAGAAAAAAGGGAGATTTGTGATTAGACACATTTCATGTGAGAGGAGATTTGGTTTCCTTCCGAGAAATTACGCGCTTAAACTTTCTGAGATTTGCACAGTCAAAATTCTTTCTTTCATATGCTCAGACAGGATGTATTATTCCAACCCTGGAGATTTCTACAATAAAGAGTACTATGTTTCATATCTAGGGAAAGAAGGTTACTAACCCACTCAAAAAGAAGCATTTTGAGTCACTTTTTAAAATAGAAATAACAGGTTTCCACTCACACAGATTGTTGAGCAACTCCACTTTTCAACACAATCCCCCTTCTGTAGATAATATACACACGTCCGTAGATATTCCCCGGAATCAGCGTTGTGGTTATTACGCCCTGGGATAGTGCTGTCCGGCCTACATGAGCCTTGAAGCAATTGTTTAATGTGTACCAGAGTTAATTAATAGCCAAGGCCCCCTTCAGAGACGAAGAGAAAAATTTTGAAAATCCATTCACTGTACAACAACAATGAATTTCACTTTATCCCCCTCAATATTGTGCCACTGGACTTTCATCTATTTTGAAGTAAAGGAGATATAAATCATTTTCAAATTCGAGACCCCTCTATAAACATTGCTTAATTTCCACAATTTGGTGTGAAGGCCCAATATTTTATGGTTATCTTAGAGTAATGAGTACCTGGACCAAAAATGGAGAGATGCCATTTGCAATGATTTTAATAACAGAGATTCATTTGTGCGGCCGATTTGATCCAGCCGTTTTCCGTTTTTTATATTCAAGTCAACTCTGCACTTTCTCCCTTCCCTTCTAATTAGACTCTGTTGTTTTTCTTGGGGAGCGAAGTATGAAGAACGCTTTTGTTTGTTGACAGAAAGGGAACCGGAGAATATTTTCGTGGAAGATTTATGATACAGAGACAATGACACCTGGATTGCAGATAGAAAATTAGTTTGGGATTTGTCTCATTCAAAAATCATTGACAAGTGTGGTTCATCATAATAATTTGGCACAGGAATCATAACAGATCATGGCCTGCACTGCAAACGGCACTGCCGTCACAATCTATCATGATTAAATTGTGGACTCGAGTTAGACGAATGAGAACTTAAAATAATACATGAACATTGACAATTAGAGGTTGACTAGAAGGCGGGGGGATGGAGACCCGGGAGGCTCTGTTACCTTCTTTTATGCCCAGCAGTTCAAGAATTATTTGAGTTTGCTGCTTCTGAATTATATTAAAGTCCTTGTGAAAAGTCTTTCCAAAACTTAGCAACGAAACTCTGTTATCGTCCACTTTGACATGGTTGGAATAGTCCCTACTGAAATAATTCCGTGGGACGTTATTCATCTTTCATGACAGCTTTAAGAAAGGCTAGACGAGGCTTACTCAACTTTCAAACTTATGAAAAATTGCCCCCAAAAGGATAGGTCCTTCCCCAGGCCTGATCTGGTTCCTGTAAATTAAAAAAAAAAAAATGCAAAACTCAGATTATTGTTCTCAGATAGATTTTCATATCCAAACTGTAAAAAGGGTCACAGTTGCCTCCTTGAAACTCTCGTGGTGATTCTGAAGTCTTCATCAATCTTTAATATTATTAATACCATTAATGATAATAACATTAAGAATAAAATTAATTCAATAAATAAATAAATAAATAAAATTAATTCAATTCTTCTATGCGCCAAGTAATGAATATTCTTCTATGTGCCGAGACATTGGGAATGTAAAATTAATAAAATACGCAGACACCTTTGCTCTCTTTGAAGTTACACTCCAGTGGAAGGTATCAGAATGTAAAATAAATATCTTGAGGACACATTGTTAATATAGAAAAATAAATCACAGAATAATGTTTGCGGGGTGTGAAATGGAATAAATACTCCAGGAATTTTGAAATGTGTTGCATATATAGATGCAACTGGAAAATTCCTACCCTTTCCTTACTGCAGGTCCTAGGAAAAGTGACTAAGCCAACCATTCGCAAAGGCTTTTAAGTGCGGTCAGCTTACTAGACCTACCAGCTGTCCCCGGCATGACGCAAAAAGAGCAACATTTTATCAAATCGCAGTTTCTAAAGTGAGAAAGATTACAGAGCGCCTAACATAGACATACTGTCCTCACTATTAGAAATGACAGTCTTATAAAATACTCAGTCCTGTCCTCTTGTTGTATCATGAAGGAAATTTTGTACAAACAGACGCATTTTACTATTCACAATACGATGACTATGAAGTTAGCACTGAGACTTACCCTAAATCTGACTCCATTTCAGTATCTCCTGGTGTCATTCACCCACTCTGCTGCCTGTCCTTTGCCGAGCACAGTGAAGTTCCACTACCGTCCCCACTCCCACAGCTGCTGAACTCACTGCTGATGCACAGCCAAATCAGAAAGATTTAAGGTTAGCCAGCCATGATGGCTCACACCTGTAATCCCAGCACTCAGAGAGGCCAATGTGGGCAGATGACTTGAGCTCAGGCATTCAAGACCAGCCTGAGCAAGAGCAAGACCCCCATCTCTAAAAAAATAGCTGGAGGGTGTGGCAGGTGCCTGTAGTCCCAGCACCTCTCAGGAGGCTGAGACAAGAGGATCCCTTGAGCCTAAGAGTTTGAGGTTGTTGTGAGCTATGACATGACAGCACTTTACTGGGGGAGACAGAGTGAGACTCTGTCTCAAAAAAAAGGAAAGTTTAAGGCATTTTGGGAGGCGGAGGTAAGTGGAACCAGAGGTTCGAGACCAACCTGAGCAAGAGAGAGACCCCATCTTCCCTAAAAGTAGAAAAATTAACCTGATGCCACGGGTACCTACAGTCCCAGCTATTTGGGAGGCTGAGAAGGGAGGATTGCTTAAGCCCAGGAGTTTGAGGTTGCTATGAGATAAGCTGACAGTACAGCACTCTAGCCTGGACAACAGAGTGAGACTGTCTCCAATAATGATACCAGTAATAATTTGCGTATTTATTCTCCTGCTAAAGTCTTTCAAGGGTCCGTCACTTGCAGATGAAATCTAAATGTAAACACAGCATGCAACATTCAGCCAGTGGCCCCGAGACTATCTCCAGCCTCAGCTCCACCTCTCTCCCACACATACCCTGTAGTCACCCACATGCTATTCCTGGTTCACTCCTCTTTGTTCCTTAAGAACATTAAAAGGGAAAAAAAAATGAGTGCTGAAAAGTTACCAGCTCTGTGTCACTTCCTCTGATGTCTGGAGACAGAAGTAGGCTATAACCCTGTGCTATCTGATCACTCTTTTTTTTATTTTTTTTGAGACAGAGCCTCAAGCTGTCACCCTGGGTAGAGCGTCGTGGCATCACAGCTCATAGCAACCTCCAACTCTTGGGCTTAAGCAATTCTCTTGCCTCAGCCTCCCAAGTAGCTGGGATTACAGGTGCCTGCCACAATGCCCGGCTATTTTTTGGTTGTCATTGTTGTTTGGCAGGCCTGGGCTGGATTTGAACCCGCCAGCTCTGATGTATGTGGCTGGCGCCTTAGCTGCTTGAGCTCCAGGTGCTGAGCCTATCTGATCACTCTTTCCCAAGTATAAGACATCTGTTTCCGTGTGCACTCAGCCTTTCCTGTCAGGTCCAGTTTGATTAGTCTGAAGATGATTGCAAAATATAGTTGAATGAAGGCAGGGTACCCTCTTTTAAAACCCTTTAGCTACAAAATTGGATGTGTCCTTGTAGCCCAAGATAATACTCTTATTGGCTGAAGAATCTGGGCCAGAGTCCCTTTATGACTCTCTGGGGATTTCTCAATGGTCTTGATGCACCACGGTAGTATCCCCACAAGGCAGGGATGAGAAGCTCATCATCCCGTGGTGGTGACCAGAACGTCCTGCCGATTACACCTGATCTTATGCAGGTAGCGACTTAGCAGATGAAATCTATAGCCCAAGAAATCTATCTCCATGCTTCCTCTTGCCTATAAAGAAATTCTGCTGATTTGGTGCAATCCTATTAATTGCTTTCTTTGTAGGGAGACCTGTGCCTGGGAAATAAACTTGGCTGACCAGCCTGTGAACCCAAATCATCTGTCTTTATATTGATTTAACACTGACTTACTTAACCTATTAAAGCACCTAATTCTGCCCAGCCATATAGCAGGTGAATCTGTCTTATATTTATGGCACTTCCCCAAAGCCCCGTGGAGTAAGCGGTCATAAATGGCAGTTGCAGAATCTGTGCTTCAGTCGTCGGACCGTCTTCCCAGACATCCGCCATCTGAGAACTCCCGCGTAAATGTACCTGGATAATTACCTCTGTTTGAGTTCTGTCTTGTCATTGGTTTCATTTCTTCCTCTAATCTGTGTCCTGATTCTACTGCAGTGAGGTTTGCTTAGGATATGCCTACGATGATATCGTAGGTGCATTTCACCTACAGTGTTAAAATTATTTTTCAGACATTCCGATCTGGGGCTCACGACACAATTTGATCCTCCTTTCTCCTCTACCAAATGTATTTCCAGAAATGATGCTAAGGAAAACAGGTTTCTCAAAAAAAAAAAAAAAATACCATTAAGAAAACTTATTCTATTTGTTTTTCGGCAAACATTGCCCATTTAGCAGACCATTGTGTTGAACTACGTATACTTATGCACGTACTTTTCGGAAATTTCATTGTACAGAGGCTCAAGCATCTCTGTCTGTAGACCGTGAGGAGAAATTGTGAGCTTTATACAGGCTGCAGCTCTCTGAGCTCATTCCCATCCACGCTCCCACTGCACCACATAGCAGGATGTCTCTATTTATTACTCTGTCTTCAGCTCTTAATTATTTCTGTGGGCAGCAAATCTTATGGTTGGGCTTTGCAACATCTTTGAAATGTATATAGCAAAGTGCTATAGACATTAATTATTAAAAAAAGAAATTAATTATAAAATTCTCTGCACCGAGTGTTTGCAGCATAATCATAAGTTGTTAAACCTCCTTGTCTCCTCCTGAGTGGCTTCCACAGCCCAAGTCCTGCCTCCTCTCCTCAATGACTCCAATTAAAATTCATTTCTCTGAACTCACCTAAGTGCTACCTTTTCCCTGAAAACATATTTGATTCACAGGCTAATTCTGATGTTCTTATCTGTACTCTCATATTACTGTATGCACACTTACCTTAAAAGGTGATTGTCTTGCTCTCCCTCCAAACAAAGAGAACAGATTCTTTGTCTTACATGAGGCTGTAGCCTCTGGACAGTGTCCAGTATACAGTAGGCAATAAATACGTAGTGAATAAAATCAAATGACTCTTAACACAATTAAATAAGTGAGGTGAATGCTATGTTAACCAGCTTGATATAAACATTCCAAACTGTATATAAAATCAGCACATTGTACCCCATAAATGCAGTAATGTATACACAGTTATGATCTAATAAAAAAGATCAAAGGAATTTTATCATTTTTTTTCTTCATTTCACAAAGTCCGTTATGCATGATAGGTAAATTTGTTTAGACTAGTCTTGTCCCGGCTTGGCACCTGTAGGGCTCAAGTGACTAAGGTGCCAGCCACATACACCTAAGGTGGTGGGTTGGAATCCAGCCCGGGTCTGCTAAACAACAATGACGGCTGCAACCAAAAAATAGCCAGGCTTTGTGGCAGGCGCCTGTGGTCCCAGCTACTTGGGAGGCAGAGGCAGGAGACTCGCTTGAGCCCAGGAGTTGGCGGTTGCTATGAGCTGTGATGCCATGGCACTCTACCCAGGGGGATAGCTTGAGGCTCTGTCTCAAAAAAAAAAAAGAATCTAGACTAGTCTTGTCCCAAATAAAATTCTGCACCTCCCCTTGTCTGTATGAGAAGATCCATAAATATTTGTACAAGAAACAAATTAATAAGTACATAAAAACATGTACTTAAGTTTTTGAATAAAGACTCCCTGAAAACTGTGTTTGCTCTCAATCTCTATACAAGCTTAACAGTGGGGTTCTAGAAATGATCTTATTGCAAAATAAAGCTGATGCATTCCAGACGATCTTTTAAAACGAGAAAGTACAGGGGCGAAGCCTGAGAAAAGAAAAAACAACGGAATGGACTTTATAATGGCACCTGTTGTGAGATTCCTGAACCTCTCATCCAAACCACAACCTACAAGCGACTGCACAGCACGCTTACATGTTAAAGCTCGGCTATTCCAGTGAGACTAGTCTGCCCAAAAGTAATGCATTTTAAAAAAAATTTCAAAGGCTGGGAGGCTTTTGTTTCAAAAAATGCTTTATCCACACAAGTTATCCGTGGTCCCCAATTAGTGGAGTATTAATGAAAGTCAAACCCGAAGGAGCTGGTGGCTTCTTTACTGCTCCTGCCCGTGTGAAATCCTCACTCCGTCTTTCTCCCTGGCTGCAGAGACTGATGCAGAAACGGCATGCTGCAGATGAATGGCGCAGCGGGTGTCAGAAAGGGACGTTGCCGCACACATCCTAATACTCTTCTGCAAGTGTTATTTTTCACGGCTGTCCGCAGCCAGGTAATATATCCCTGGATTTGAGTGTAATCTTGCCACCGAGCTCACCTGCAGGTCTCATAAACTTGTTTTACTGTAGCCCTAAGTCACGGAGTCTGTGCAGCTGGACAGATAGTACCAACCTATCACATCTGTTAGAGAACACACCGGCACTCACATCTCCTCCTAATACCACATTCCCACAGCAGAACTACATTCTGCTGAAAGGAAACACCGGGCGTTACAAGCCCACTAGCTGGCCAAGAGCCTATTGCCTTGGTAATTAGATCAGCCATTCTCAACACACCCTAGCTTTTCTGGGTTAAAAATCTCTTGAGTCACAGATCCTGACACGCTCAGCTGTAAAAGGAAGGTTTGAGAGTACTTTGAATGACTTAGGAGAATTGGGTACAAAAATATTTAATAAGGGCAGGGCCTGTGGCTCAAAGGAGTAGGGCGCCGGCCCCCTATGCCAGAGGGGATGGGTTCAAACCCAGCCCTGGCCAAAAAAAATAGATAAAGAATATTTAATAATTATTTCTTGGAAGTCTCTTTGGTTTGTAATCTGGAAAAAAAGAGAGGAATTTAGCAAAAATACAGTGATGTATAAAAATAGAGTATCTACCTCAAGTATGTTGGTTAGTAATCATCAGCTGACTCTTCTCAAATAATAAGTGTTAAAGGAATGATAGTGGGTCCGGGGGTAGCCCCTTAAAATATGTCTCAATTCCTAGACTCTGAACCTAATCCTATTTGGAGAAAGGCTTTTGCAGATGTAATTGAGGACCAGGAGAAGATGTCACTCTGCCTGATCTGATAGACCATAAGCCTCATGGCAAGTGTCTTTATAGGAGACTCAGGAGAAGACGTACACAAAAAGTCCACATGAAAAAGGGGGGACAGAGATGGGAGCTGTGAACCCACAAGCCAGGGTGTCCCCTGGAGCCACCGAGCACTGGAAATTAGGCAGCATTCTCCCGTAGAGCCTTCAGAGAGAGCAAGGACCTGCCAGCACCTTGATTTCAGACCTTGGCCTCCATAACTGTGAAGGAATTAATATCGACTGTTTTAAGCCACCAAGTTTGCAAATATTCGCTACGGCAGCCCAGGAATCTGATACAGGCTATTGGTGATGAAGACGCAGCCCCTGGAAAGGTGAGCCTGTACTCAGCAGTGAAGGGTCAGTCTGGGAGACGCAGAGTCACTGAGAAGGTAAAAGCATCTGAACCTCAGCCTTAGTGCTCTCTGAGGAAGGGGCTCCAGCCGTGGGTTCATACGACCATGTGTTTGCACAACTTATATAAGCAGGATATTTTCATCACAGTTTGCTAAGGACTGCTTTCCTTCCCAAACCAGGTCTAATTGCACACCTGTTAACCCTTATTCTCATGGCATTTGGGATTGAGCTAGTAGGAAGTTGAGATAAGAATACACTTTGTTTGGGTGTATTGGGTTATATCGGTGATTTTGCACCAGTGTGCCACGAGAAGATCTTAGATGTGTCATAAAAATTTTTAAAGATCATCAATTAAATTATTTCTGAAAGACATTCAAAGCACAGTAAGTATATTCTTTTTTTTACTCTTTTTTTTAATCAACATAATTTAAGTGTGATGCAGAAATCTAACTATAAGTTCAAGTGTGCCGTGAGATAAATCAGTGGTGTCAGGAGCTGCACTCCCAGGCCAGCCCTCTCTCCTGAGCTTGAGGCCCAGCTTTGCGTCTGGTGACTGTCCCCACCTTGATAGCCTGCAAGTTCTTCTTCCAACAAAACTAAACCAGAACTCATCTCGCCTCAACTTCACTTCTGCCTTCGTAATGAACATCTATTGTCACACATGCCTGTTTGTCCACATTCTGCTGACTCCACCCCTGGCAACCTACTCGAGCTCACTGCTCATCATTCACTCTCCTCTCTTCCATAATCTATTTCCTCCTTCTTAGCAAATTATTCCTATGAGCATAGAAACGTGCGGTAAAATCTCCCTGCCTAAAAAGATGCCTCCTTTAATTTTCTACAGCCCTCTAGCTGTACTTTCCTACCTTCTTTTCCAGAAGAATCTCCCCCATGTCTATATGTTCGCCATCTCCATTTCTTCTCCCTTTGTTACAAACACTTTCAGCCCTACGGAAACTGCCCTTGTCCGTATCGCCGATGACCTCCACCTTGCTAATCCTAAGGTCAATTCTCAGCCCACATTTTAACTTGTTCTATCAGCAGCATCTGACACAATTGATCCCTTTATCCCTTTTCAAACACATTTCTCACTTGACTTTTTTCCAGGAAAACATCATCTGCTCCGGCCACATTAGTCTGTGTTTGGATGTCACTTTGGCGATCTCCACTCACTAATGTCGGAGGGCACTACAACCCAGACGGCCCCTTTCTTTTCTGGGTCTACATCTGTTTCCTTGGCAAGCTCGTCCAGCCTCATGCTTTAAGAACTCACAACAGCTTCCAAACTCGTATTTACTCAGCCAAGATCTATTCCCTGGACTTCAGGCTCATCTCCACCAGGTGACTTTATACACCCACCTAAATGTCTTACAAGTACCCCAGGTTTTATATTGCTGAAACCAAACTTCTTATCTCTTCCCCCATCTTCAATCTTCCAAACCTAGAAGGTTGGCAAGACCATTTTTCCCATTCCTCAAGAAAAAACATTTGAAGTCATTCTTGCCTCCAACATAAGAGGAGCTTGGGCAGAGGGCTCAACTACAGCTTGAACGTTGCCTTTGAAATAAAAACTATGTAACCTACACATTTGCACCCACCCTCACAACAATCTGAATTTTATTTTTTTTAAAAAAAGGTCATTCTTGCCTCTGTACATTTTCCCTCCCATTTATAACAAACCCATCAGCAAATCCAGTAGGCCAGGTCTTCAAGACGTGCCCCAAATCTGACCACGTCTTTCCACATCTGTTCCTAACACACTGTAAGAAGCTGCACTGAAATTATTGTAAAAGCCTCCCAATTCTCATCCTGATTCCACCTTGGCCTCCTAGGGTCAAACTCACCAAACTGACCCTGTTAAAATAGAAGTCAAATATTGTCTCTACTATGCCCAAAACCTTTCAGCTTCTCAACTGTCTTGGATTAAAAGATAGAATCAAAGAGTGGAAAGACCTAACCATTCCCTTTTGGACCTTATCTTCTGTTATTCTCATTAGGCTATCTTCACATTCGCCTCTCTCCATGAACAAACCTAGATACTCATGCATCAGTGTTTTGTGGGGTTTTTCTGGGTTTTTTTTTCTTTTGTTGTTTGTTTTGAGACATAGTCTCACTTTGCTGCCCTTGGTAGAGTGCTATGGCATCAAAGCTCACATCAACCTCCAACTCCTGAGCTTAAGCAGAAGTTCTCTTGCCTCAGCCTCCTGAGTAGCTGGCACTACAGGCGCCCACCACAATGCCCTGCTATTTTTTGGTTTGTAGTTGTCATTGTTGCTTGGCAGGCCCGGGCTGGATTTGAACCCGCCAGCTCCGGTGTATGTGGCTGGCGCCCTAGCTGCCGAGCTACGGGTGCCGAGCCAGCTTCAGGGTCTTTACATTTGCTCTTCTCTGAGCCTCCAGCACTTCTCCCCTAGACCCCAGCATGGATCACCCCCTGACCTCCTGCAGGTCTCCCCTCAAACAGAACATCCTCAGTGAGGCTTTTCCTGACCACCTTATTTATGACGGAATAAGTCTGCTACCCTCGTGTTCACTCATCTCTTGTGTGTTTCATCCTCCTATGAAGAAGTATCAGCCTCTGAATTGTGTTTCATTTAGTTGTTACATATATCTTCTTCTACCAGAATGTAAGCTTCAACCCCCCAGAGATTTTTGTCCGTTTTACTTACTTTGTTGCCTACTGTCTAGAATTATGTGGGCACTTCATTAGGGTTTAATGAGCAGATGTTTCTTTTAATGCATTTGGCAAGAAGTCCCACCCCCTAACTGGAAATACAAGGAGGGAATTTCTAATAAAAGTAAAATTAGTTTAATGAAACCTAATGGTGCACACGCTCTTCCCGGCGGGAGCTGAATATACCGATGTAAGGAATGACTCAACAGGAAACAGAAACTTCATCAGTCCACAGAAGAGCACATCAGAGATGCACAGTAAACATGTATCGAATCGTACTAGAAAGTGAGTGAAGGTACATCACGGTCCTATTCCTAATTTGGAAAAGAACTCATCAAGTTTCAGGGAGGGGGGGTTATATATTAATGAAATCAGAAATAGAGGAAAATTACTTGGCCAAGAACTGCTGAGGTTCTGAACTAAGGTGTTTTTGGTAGAGAGGCCAGGGAGAGGGGGGTTATGGAAGGAAGAGATAGGAGGGCAGACGGTGGGGCCCTTTGCTGAGACACAGATCCAGGCAGGAAGGGAAGACATGGTTAACTCTGGACAAAGTATAGAAGCATAAAGTGCAGATTTAGATACTCCCCGGAGCTCCGTCTTTTGACCAGTCCCCACCGGGAGTGCAGCAATTGCGGGAAAAGCTGCTTGTACCTCTAAGATGGGTTCATTAACCTCTCCCTCTCCGTATCACCTCCGGAGGACTTCTCTTTATGGGGGTATATGAAGTCAATCTGCACTTTGGAAATTGAAGTAATTATTATTATAGTTTTATTACTACCTGTGGCGAGTACCGGTCCCTCACAGAATGGACATAATTCATTCAAAATGCCGCACATCGCAGAGTTCTCCCTGGTCGCTCTCTCCCAGATAAATGTCTGAACCACAAATGTTATGGAGATGAATTCAGACTTTCTAACTAAATAACCAGGCTTCTTATCTAATCTCCTGGCAAAAGCCTCCTAGGGGTTCTCATTTCTTCTGGTTCGGTTCATCTTTCCTGCACAGAGGGTTGCCTCCACGAATTCCTGAATTGTCAGAGTGGTGAAAAGCAAAATGTACGTTTGAAACTGTTACTGTCAGTAGGATTAATCTAGCTCTGTGTAACTGTGAGCACATGGGCCGTGTGTGTAACAATTAATATTCAATGGAATCCAAACCTTTGAAATACATCTTCTGAAGTCTGTGCCTATGTTTCAGGCTGTGATTTAAATTTGAGTTTGTAAGAATTTAGTGTACAGAAAAATGCGTTGACAGAAATATGTAAAATGCTCTTGCCTCCAGGTCCAATACACTGACATACTTACCCCTCCTCCCAAAGTACTGAAGCATGGTAGAGTTGGGAGAGATTTCTAAGGATAAACACACAGCTATTTTTGTAAAATTTTCTTCTCTTTGAGGAAAAACGTTTATCTTAAAACTTAAGATTTAAAACAAGAATTTTTAAAAGAACTCCGATCAATAAACTGGATTTCTTTCATTTCTTGCCTTAAGGTCTAAGTATGAATTATTTGCTATGTGCTGTATATGAAAACCTTCCAGGAAGGCAACAGTCTCACCACCCGTACCATGGTGTTTTAATATAAATAAGGCAGCCCTAAGAAGCAAAGTCTGTAGTAAGCTTTTAAGACCCAACTTCCAAAACAAGAAAAAAGGATGAAAACCTCCCTCAACCATCCAACCTGCCCACTAACCCAAATCCTCACCTTCTTTCAACTTTTCTTGTATTTTTTTTTTTTTTGCACTGTGTATTTTTCTTTGTATTTTGGTTGTTGTAGCCGGAGAGTATGACATCATTTCACTGACAACCGAAACGTTGTCTTTTAAAAAAGCAAAAAAGAAATTAAAAAAAGAGAAAATAATGTCCTAAGTGAATACATACATTAACGTTTTGTAATGAAGAAAAAAATAAGCAGAAGGTTTTATGCCAGTTAAGCCAGTAAAGAAACGGTAGGGGTAAAGAGAGGGTGAGCCCTTCCCTCTGCATTGTAAGGGTCACAGCTGACACTTCTGTAACAAAGATAGGTTAACAAGAAAAAAGCAGAAGTATATTTAATCACAGTTTGGAATGAAGACCCAAAGACACGGGGAAGGCTGCCTGATTTTATGCTTAGGTTCAGTGAAGCAGGGACAACCGTGCGGAAATGTGATTGGACCAAAAGGACACGATAGTAGACAGAGGTGGGGTGAACTCAGCAAGGCCGGTCTGTTCAGGCTCCCTGGCCTCTCCATAAACATTTCTTCCTTCAAGGTATGGAGAAGACCATCTCTGGAACAGGGGTCGTATGACTTACAATCAAACAGAGTAGGCTGAGGATTTCTTCATGGCCATTTCTTAACACAGAAAGGTAGGGGAAAGCTACAGTAATAATTTTAGGTGTCATGGCCAGCTTTGGAGAAGAGGAATTTCAATTTTCTATGACCTGCCTTGGGGAAGAGGGATTCTAGTTTCTACGGCTGGTCTCAGGGGAGAATGAGGCTGAAAGACAGGACGGTTGGAAGACAGAGAGAAACTTTGCTTCTGAGACCTTCAGTCTGGGGCATCATTTTCTGAACCCTAATGATAGTGTGAGTCTCTTCTGCTTCCAGACTGCTGTAGAAAACACAGAAAAGGAGGCCAGCCATGTTATAATAATTCCTGAGTGGCTCACGGGTCCAGGACCAGGGCATCTGAACCCATGGGCAGCCTTATTAATTTAACAGGAGATACTTATAGTTGTTTGATTGGAAACTAGCAGAGCTCCATAAAATATTCATTTACACTCTAGTTAAAATTTCAGGCATTACCCACTCCCTGAAGAGCAGTGACTAAGCTTATTAAAGGTTAAATTACTCACATAACCCTGGCTAACTTGGGCTAAAAATGTAAGAAAACAATCTTGCTATTCAACCAAAAGAGTTAGAGCAAACGAATCAAACGTTAGCAACTAGAGGACCATATCATTTCTCTCAACTAAGAAGTTGTTCACATTTCAGGAAATATAGAGAACGGTTTTGTTTGTAATTCAGAAGGGATGAAGTAGAAGATGAGTTGGCCCCCCAGGAGAAAAACCAAGGAATTGGGGGCCGCTGGGACTCTTCTGTTTGTTGATTCTTGCACTATCATATACATTTGTTGTATTTAAAAAGATAAAATTTTATAGTATACAAAAGAAAAATGAAATTTTAAAAAGAGGTAGTAGATTACTCAGACAAATTTTTATCTGGGAACAAAATTCTAACCATAAAAGTTGTGATAATGAGGTCTTCTTCGATTCATAGCTGATTAGACTTAACTTCTAGGAATGGGTCACACGATTGGCAAATTCCGTTTCTTGAGTAGCAAGATCTTATAGATCCCAAGTTATTTTGATCACACCCTATATATTTAGGTCCAGAAATTTGGTTCCTTAACAAATGCTCCCCAATGCTTTCACCAACACATACACACACACACACACTGCAAGGAGGCCTCTCCTGGTGGGCCTCTAGTTAGCACCTGCTGTGACCAACTGACTTGCAGCATTACTGACCATAAAGACTCAAGTCCACCGTCCTTGCCCTGGACTAAGTATTTTTCCCTGGTACAATCCAAGGCAACAAACCTCTTCCAAAGCCAAATGTCTGCATTATGTTTAGTCATCACTCATCATAAAATGAGATAATACGTCCCTTTCTGTACCAATCAGATCTGGCCCTGAAGCCAAGCGAGGCATCGTTCTATTGTCTCACTAAACGCGTTGCACACACACCCTCCCTTTTTTCTCCTCTATGCTAAGCCCATAAAGGCCATCGGCAGATCCATTTACTCCAGTCGTTACCTGTCTTTCAGAAATTCTCCAAAGAGATAGATAGGGCTTCCCTGTGGACTCAGCCACCATTCCCTATTACTGCTACACCCCTACTTTACGTTTTATAAATACAGATAAATTTTAACCTCAATTCTAAGAGACAAGAAAATAATAAACAGGCTCGGTGCCTATAGCTCAACCAGCTAAGGTGCCAGCCACGTACACCTAAGGTGGCGGGTTCGAATCCCCAGCCCGGACCCGCCAAACAACAATGACGGCTGCAACCAAAAAATAGCCGGGCGTTGTGGTGGGCGCCTGTGGTCCCAGCTACTTGGGAGGCGGGGACAAGAGACTCCCTTGAGCCCAGGAGTTGGAGGTTGCTGTGAGTTGTAATGCCACGGCACTCTACCCAGGGGGACAGCTTGAGGCTCTGTCTCAAAAAAAAAAAAAAAAAAAAAAAAAAAGAAAGAAAGAAAGAAAATAATAAATAAGAGAAGGGAGGAACTCAGTTGCTCCAGGCCTTGGAAATGTCTCCCATATAAGGGATTTTCCCCTGAAAGCTTTTGAGAGTTAGAAAGTAGCACATTTGGTTCAACTGAATTACTAATATCACGGACAGATTCTCATGTTTGCATTTCCAAGGTACATTACATTTTCTGCCAAACCAAAAGAATCTTCTTAAAAGGGTTACAGAACAGGATCACGGAAAGCGGTGGCCCACAGAAATGTAGTTCATGTTTGTTCACATATACGGTCAAAGAAACGTATCCCAGATCAACTGCGAATCTCATTATTAAGAAATTTTAGTTTGTCAGAACTTTAAAAGCCATATTTCCCCTATAATACACAGATGCAGTTCCATTCACCTTTCCTATAAAGGTCTCCATTAGAATAGAAAAAAGAATGCATTGAACGGCAATTCTAGCATGAACTAGTCAACACTTTCATTTTTTTCTAAATGACTTATCTCAGAGCTTCTATTCTAGAGTCCATTAAAATGGTTACATAAGTTGCAGTCGCAGACCAAATAAACCTGTAAGTTGGCTTTTCTTGGATGATAAGCACCAGAGATGTGTCCCTGTTATCTTTATTATTGTCAAAAGCTCCTAGATAAATTAAGTGCTCGCTGGAGTAGGCTACTTATCCTGAGCACGTGTGTCAGGAATGTGGGCTCTCGTCCAAGGTAGCCGCGCTCTCCCTGGGGCTGCCAAAGTGCTTGGAGCTCATTGTATTAATATGGTTATCTTAAGTTGAACCACAGGGCAAAGCATTAAGGAGCTCCTTCAATCCATCTTCACTGCACATAGAGTTTACAGTCAAGACGTAAAATCTAAATGTCTCCAGAATGCAAGCGACACGTGTAAAGAGGTGAGAAGGGTCCCCTGGAAGGAGCCAAGGACCAGTAAGGTTAGCTGCCCCTGACCTCTAGCCACTTACTGCCCTGGGTTGATGAGCTCTCAGGGGAGGTGAGTGTACCAATGTTTAAGAGAAGCTAGAAATTTGAATGTGTTTCATCTATTTGTGGAATTGGCCAACTTTAAAATATTGACTGAAAACATTGTCAAATCCTGAGCTAAAAACATCATGCATGCAGGGCAAACTTAGTCCAAAGCCTGACATTGGGGCGTCCTTCCCATGTTGATGGACTTTACATCCAGGGCAGATGGCTAATTTCTTTTTTCTTTTTTTTTTTTTTTCCTGCAGTTTTTGGCTGGGGCTGGGTTTGAACCGACCACCTCCAACATCGGCGCCTTACTCCTTTGAGCCACAGGGGCCACCAGATGGCTAATTTCATGCATTAATTGGGCTAGGCCAAGGTACCTGGGTATTTGGTCACATACATCTGAATGTTGCTTCATATGTGTATTTCAAATGAGATTAATAATTAAACTTGTAGACTTTGACTAAAGCAGTTTTGTCCTCTGTATTGCAGGTGGGCTTCCTTCAATCAGTTGAAGGTGGTAAGGAAGAGAGATGGGATTTCCCTGAAGAGAAGGCTTCTATCTGATAACTGCCTTCCCGCTCAGACTGCAACATGAGTTCCTCCTGGGCCACCCTGAAGGGTTTGGAGTTGCCAGTTCCTGAAAATAAATGTCTCTCTGGCTTTGTCTCTCTCTGTGTGCGTGCGTGCACACTCACACGTACAAACACACATAGACCGCGTCTCACTGGGTCTGCTTCTGGAGAACCTGCCCTGGCTAGCATACCAGGTTGGCCAGGACAGTCCAATTAATGCCTTTTTTTCCCAGAATAATGAAATGTAATGTAAGCCATTCTGTTTACATGGATTTACTCCCCACACAATATGACTACGTGCTAAACTCCACAGAGCCAAACACAGCAGACACTGTGATCTTGAATCTACACCCTCTGCTTCCTCTTACTTCTTTCCCCTAAGAGTCCGTAATTGGTTTTGAGCCAGTTTCAGAAATAAAACCTTTCTTTCACCATCTCTTTCACCCCAGCCTCCTCCAGCAAAACTCTCCCTTTGAAGGACATCCCATCTTCATTGTCTCTTTCTCTCACCCCTGATTCATATGTGTTTCGGAAGGGCAAGGTTCTTCATGTTGTGTTTCCTTTATTCAGCTCTCGATCTCACATTGCAAGACCCTGGGTTCTCCTTCTGTGAACTGCTCTGACCCTGGCTTTCTCCAGTTTGCCCTGCGCCCGTTTTACTCACCTGTTTTTATCTTGCTGTACGACATAACATCTCTGCTGTCCTAAGGTTCTTTTTGGAAAGAAATAACATAGCACATAAACCCTCAATGATTCCCCAACAATAAAAAAAAAAAAAAGAAATAGCACATAAAAAAGTAACATTTGATAGCATCTTACAAAAAAATGATAGTGGATTTGATAGTGCTCTTTCAATGACAGTAACAACAGCTACTGTATTTTCAGTATTTACAGTGTGTCAGGAGTTGTCCTAAGCACTTTACACTTACTCATTGTAATCTTTTCACCTTCTTTTAATCCTCATTATGTTGTGAGGTGTTACAGTTATCGTTCCAGTTTTGCTTATGAAGAAAGTGAGGCACAAAGAGAATTAAGATCTTGTTCAAAGTTAAAGAGTTAGAAAGTGGTTTTAGTTTCAGAGACAGAATCTTAACTACTGTGCCTCTGTGTTTGTCTGAGTGAACTGTCTCTTAGAATGAGATCTAAGAGAGATGGAAGTCATTTTGCTCCATGCAATCTTTCAGGCCTCAGTTACGTCTGCCTAGCCGACCTGCCACTCACAGGGCTTCTGTGGAATCCTCTAAATCAATAGATAAGGGGAGAGAAAGGGCCTGAGTATTTATATGGGCCAGATTGAGCTACATGTCACTGTATCCACATTGCACTGGCCAGCCTCTGTCACCTGGCCTGGCCCATCCAACTGAAAATGAGGTTGGGAAAGAAAGGCCATCTGCAGGCCCAGAAAGAAGAGGAAGGAGAGGCCAGCGAGTGCACACAGAGAGCCATTGCCTGCCAGAACATTCCCTGAGGTCATCCTTATGATGTTAAAGTACAATGTGGGGACACTATTCTATGACAAGCTAAGATTACACAGCACATGGAAGTAGGTAGTCCAGCTCGAACAGTGAACTCAGAATCCCAAAAGGAGTGGATGGATAGCACATCCATCCCTGGATTTTCTACCACTCAGATCTAAAACTTCCTAGGGAGAAAATGACTAATAAAAAGTACCACATATAACAGTTCACGAACACACAGTAAATAAATAAGACTGCCATTCTGATGTGACAGCAAATTGGGCTTTACGTAAATAGGATGCTTTGGAATTTTAAGACGTTGCAAAAAAAACTAAGTATCTATGAAAAATTAAAGAAAGCAACTTACTATGATTCGAGATCATCGTCAGAGCAGTCAGAACAATGGGCGGTGGTCTTAAGCTACTTCTTCATTATTATGATTTAGTTGTTTTGGAGGGGGAGACAGAGTCTCACTATGTCACCCTTCAGAGAACGCCATGGAGTCATGCTCACAGCAACCTCAAACTCATGGGCTCAAGCAATTCTCTTGTCTCAGCCCCCCCAGGTAGTGGGGACTACAGGCTATTATTAAAGACAAGGTCTCGCTCTGGCTCAGGTTGGCCTTGAACCTGTGAGCTCAGGCAATCCACCTGCCTCAGCCTCCCAGAGTGCTAGGATTATAGGCGTGAGCCACCATGCCCGGCCCTAGGATTATTTTTTTGACAAATTAGGAAAAGAAGAGTTACTGTGTCTTAGACTAAAATGAAATAGTATCCACAAAATTAGAAGCTCTCGTTAGGGTTATAAACCTGGAAAAATTTTTTAAAAAAAAGAAAGAAAGCTTTCCCAATATGAGCAATTTCCATACACTCTCTGAATGAGAGCACATCATTGGTAACTATATCCCCAAATCTGCCCTTATTATTAGTTCTGAATGCTAAATCCTGGCAGTGACAATACCAACAAAGGAAGTTTTGATCAGTCTTTACATGGAAGCCACTCTCCATGGGTGTTCTTCTTAACCAATGCTACAAAGGGAAGATGGGGTTAGGAATCTGTCTCTACTAAGATCGAACACCTCTGTCTTCATCTAGCCCCAATACTTGTGAATTCAGTTTCTTACTTGCCGTCATAGTCTAGCACTTATTTTCTTCATCACCACTAGAATGTTAAATACCAGGCTTTAGGGATAAAATAAAGGAGTCTTCACATGTGAGATAAAGGAGCCTTCCACTGGCCTCGCCTACAGTTGGGTCTGAAGCTTGACAGTGATAAAATGCACAGCCTGGCATATTTCTGCCCTTCAATCATCATGAAGATGGTGAGAAATGGTCACAGCAGAGTACAATCAGTTGTTTAGAATTCTAAAATCACCTAATATTTTATGCTATTTCTAAACATAATATCTCTTTTAACTTTAACAGAACTTTTAAGGGTTGCTTTCTCCCAGGGCTGAAATAAAAGGAAGACAATCCACTATAAGATTGATGGTGAGCAGAAACAGGTATATAAAATTATATTTAAGGTGGCGTCTGTGGCTCAAAGGAGTAGGACGCCGGCTCCATATGCCAGAGGTGCGCAGGTTCAAACCCAGTCCCGGCCAAGAAAAATAAATAAATAAAATAAAATGATATTATTTAAAAATTAGTTGACTTATGATTTTTTACTTTTAAAGCTACAAAACCCTTTCTAATACCGATCTATTGCATATTGAGGTGTATGGCACACCTCCTGGGGGTGGGACACAATTACAAGAGGGACTTTACCTAACAACTGCAATCAGCGACGCCTAATTCTCTGTACCCTCAATGAAGCCCGAAGAAAACAAACAAGAAAAAACGTTACCAGAGAAAAAGAAGCAAACTTCACCCTGCCAGTACCTAAAAGTCCCAGAAAAGTAGCTGTCACGTTGTTTCAATATGAGATTGATGGAGCAGAAGACATTTTGTTCCCCACGGCCTCCCACTCAGCGTCACCTCAATTCCCGGTGACAAATGTAAACTGACTTAATCACTGTGGTCAAATGAGCACATACTTCAAGGAACTTCAAGGAACTGATTATCTGAAACCATAAAATCAAAAGCCTGGGATTTTCTGCTGAGATCATTTTTCTAGTTGGCTTCTCTAATGGGGACTGGTATAAATTTTTAACCTTCAAAAGTGGAGGCTGGAAATTTTTTTACCTGCTTGGCAGTTGGGAAGGCATTAAAACACATAGCAAATGAAGACACCGGGTACGAGATAAAGTAGAGACCAAGACTGAGAAGGTCTGAGAAATAAATGATAGGTGATACGTGCACCATTCTTTAGAAATTTAAATACATAAAGTTAGAGGCCAAGGTCCACGGAGATGGTAAGACGTCCCCAAATCAGGTGGAGAAGGTGACAGCAAACAGAGATATTTAGTACTTTAGGGAAAGTGCTGGTAGAGAATAAGCAACAGATAAAAAACATTAATATTAGCATTAAACAAATGAATTCCTTTTTAAAAAACATTTTGATTTTAAACACACAAATCTATACTTTTTTTTTTTTTTTGGCTGGGGCTGGGTTTGAACCCACTACCTCCAGCATATGGAGCCAGCACCCTATTCCTTTGAGCCACAGGTGCTGCCCCAAAATGAATTCTTTTAACAAAAGGAAGCAATATAAGAACTACTTTGAATTTGTAACCTTATGCCTGTCAGACAGTTCTCACTGGAAAACATTTATTTTATTTATTTATTTTGCAGTTTTAGGCTGAGGCTGGATTTGAACCCACCACCTCCAGCACATGGAGCCAGCGCCCTACTCCTTTGAGCCACAGGCTCAACATTTCTGATCATGGAAAAATCATTAAATCTCCCCAGCTGGTTCAGAGACAAAAATCTTAGGTCAAATCCTTCTTCTACCATTTTATACTATGAAGATGAAAATTCCACACTTCCATTTGGACAGAATGGAAAGAAAGCATTGCCTGAACAAGCAAACCAATGGATGTATAATAAGATTCCAATCTTTTGAAAGGTGAGGCTACTGCTATTTCCGTGGGCATGGAAGAAGCCTGGGGGAGATGGCTTGGAGCCGCTTGTCCCCATCCATGTCATCCGCCCTGCTCTGCCTTGGCAATCACCCACAGCCAGCAAAGGCCTCTGGGTTTGATATTTCTGCTTATCTGAGATGTTTGAGTGTAAAAATGCCACCGTTCATCCCTTGAAGAATAATAGCCATTCACCTTAACTAGCATGATCATTGGCCCTGAAAGCCTAGTCACAGATGATAGCAAATTTAAAACTGAAGAGGAAAAAGGGCCCCGAAAGGCTGGCTTAGCAGGGTGCCCATACTTTTAAATTAACACAAATGCCTATATAATTGGAACACAGCACACTCAAAGGTATAGAGATAAGTAGAATGGGCTTTCTAGCTGAACTCGCTCCTAAGTGATGTTTCCATTGAGCTGATCGTGTTGGTTCCATTTGCTACCTGCGTTTCGTTCTAATTTCCAGCAGCCGAGGAGCAGTCTTGGCGATAACGTGTGTAAATCTTGCTCTTGTTAGTTTGAACACAGCTCTTGAGCTGAGTTAGTGTTTTTTCACTCATACGAGTGTCCTCTGTGAAAGAAATGACTACACTTTTGTGAAATGCAATTTTCCAAGTCAAGTCCGGGAATGAGCTGTGACAAAGTGTTATGATGTAAATAAATGTGAATCACTTCGTTCCAACTTACTGGTGAGTACACGCGAAAAGGTACAGCGAACGCCGTCTGGGGGATGGCACCCTTCTCACCCTGACTCAAGCATTAGCAAAACTGATGCATGTAACCAAAAGCATTTGTGTCTGATAATATTTTGAAATTTGTAAAAGAGGAGCTAAAATGGGAATTGCGAACTCAATAAGACTCACGAATGTCCACAGAGAAACAAAGAGTAAGAAAAACGGACAAGTGGGAGGTGCCTGTGGCTCAAAGGAGTAGGGCGCCAACCCCATATGCCAGAGGTGGCGGGTTCAAACCCAGCCCAGGGCTAAAAACTGCAAAAAAAAAAGAAAGAAAAAGAAAAACATACAACTTATGGGACACTTTGAAATTATAAGATTTTAGCTTATTGGTCAGCTGTTTTAATCAATATTGACAGATCAATGCAAATCATTGCTATATATTTTTTTCATTTATTTTCTGGGTCTTAGATTTATAATTTTAGGGGATAAAACATCATAATTACTCATTATTTTCTCTCCAAGAGTTTAATTTTAAGAGACATAGGAGCATTTCTTTGCAAATACAGTAGATTATTGACTACCCAAGGGATTATAACCAACTGGCCGACCTATGGAGATGGTCAACATTAGGAATTAGTTTTACTGAACTGATACGTACGTGGGCTGCATGTCCATTCTGTAAAAATTAGGTCAATTTAAGGAGGTTGTCAGTGTAGGGAGGTGGTTGATTGTGGAGGTTCTACTGTATATGGTCATAGCTATGTAACTATAAGAAATATTGTGGGCTTGGCACCTGTGGCTCAAGTCGTTAAGGCGCCAGCCACATACACCTAAGGTGGCGGGTTCAAATCCAGCCCAAGCCCGCCAAACAACAATGATGGCTGCAACCAAAAAATAGCCAGGTGTTGTGGCTGGTGCCTGTGGTCCCAGCTACTTGGGAGGCTGAGGCAGGAGACTTGCTTGAGCCCAGGAGTTGGAGGTTGCTGTGAGCTGTGATGTCACAGCACTCTACCCAGGGGGACAGCTTGAGGCTCTGTCTCAAAAAAAAAAAAAAA
>CAUYTI010127793.1:0-29041 GCA_963575145.1 Galago senegalensis | reverse complement strand
TTTTTTTTTTTTGAGACAGAGCCTCAAGCTGTCCCCCTGGGTAGAGTGCTGTGGCATTACAGTTCACAGCAACCTCCAACTCCTGGGCTCAAGCGAGTCTCTTGCCTCCACCTCCCAAGTAGCTGGGACCACAGGTGCCCACCACAACGCCCGGCTATTTTTTTTTTTTGGTTGCAGCCGTCATTGTTGTTTGGCGGGTTCGGGCTGGGGATTCGAACCTGCCACCTTAGGTGTACATGGCTGGCGCCTTAGCCAGTTGAGCTATAGGCGCCGAGCCGACAATTTTTGTTTTTAATTGTTGGTGATTCATTGAGGGTACAAAGAACCAGGTTACATGGATTGCATTTGTCAGATAAAGACCCTCTTATAATTGTGTTATAATTTCTTTTATTGTTGGGTATTCATTTAATAATATGAATCATAGGAGACTATTAGTAACTTTGAAAATGACCATTGTGAATGATGTAAAAATGGACTCCTGGGTTACAAAGAGCAACAGGGGTTTCAAACAGGGCACTCTTCACTTTCTCTCGGTAAGGACCTTCTGAAGAGAGAGCTTATTGATACCAGTTCCAGGCAATTTGAATATTCTCCATGAAATTAGAAACAAATTTGAATTGTCCTTTCCAAGTTAATTTTAAAATAAGCAACAGCTGATAGAACAGAATCACGTGGAGACAGAATGTGTCCCAGGACAGTAAGATGGGTGAGATTTGAATAATGAGATTGACTGTAGGAACACATATAAAGAAGAATGTGTCATCACCAACGCATGGGTGGATGGAGGCTCAACTAATTCACTCAAGTGACCTGATCTCTTTGGCATTGTGAAGACACGCATCAGCCTCTCTAATTTGATGCCATTAAAAAAAATAATCATACATCTGGCCAAGCTTCCTTCTCATTTATTTCCAAGGGAGACAGGTCTCTTAACATTAATTCTATCATTCAAAAAAATTTAGATACATAGATGTCATCATGTCTAAAAAGTCATATTGGATGTTACTGAATCACTCACTGGGTTACAGAAGACTAATCTATTTCTCCTGATGTCTGATAAGAGTAGAAGAAAAAGCGTCTAGAAGAGGGTTTAGGAGTGAAGAACTGAGTAAAACATAAACTAGGGAAAGCTCTGAAAGCAGCCAAACAGAAGAAAAGGGAAACATTTTCAAATGGAAAGGCCAGAAAAGATGTTAAAATGGGGCCGGGATGCCAGCGTCTGTCCTCAAGTGTTCTCCCAAGGCAGTGTTCACAATCACACAGTTATGGTTCCTTGGTACAGACCGTGGTAAGCTGTTTTCACTCTAGTGGGCTCTGAGGATTCACCTCGTCAACATCCCCACACTGGATTCACCTTTCAGGGGTAAAGCACATTAGCTGAGCTCAGAGGAAGGCTTGTTTCTCAATGCATTAAAATGAGAGCTGTCCGCGTAATGTGGACTGATGGTCTAGCAGGATGCGCCCTCCTCGTAGGCAGAGAAAACATTCCAGACATCTTGGCCACTGTCACTGTGTTGTTTTGGAGAGCTGCAGCCTCTCTCAGAGCCCTGGTGGTGGCCATGCACCTGCCACTCCCCCCAAACTCTACTGTGAAATAAAGACTGAGAACCCTGTTACGTCACCTTGTTCGTTTCTGAACACCACGACACTTCACTGTCTGCTGTCTCCGTATATGTTTAAGTCCACACGCATCCATCTGTGTAATATATACATATGTATATATCACAAAATGCACTCACCCTCATGCATACATAGGTGAGCGAGCCTGCAGAGGCTGTGAGAGACCCAAACTGGCACGAAATTTCTTATCACATCAAATGAGCCACACTTGGGTTTAATAGTAAACACGCTTCAAGCCTAGAGCGATTGCCCTGTGAATCTGGGGAGCCTGGTAACGTGTAGCCTCTGTAACTCTACAAAAGGCTAAATTTAGTCAAAAGGAAAGGCGTATGGAAATGGAAAAGTAAGTTTTCAGTCACACAAAAATGTCAATATTCATGAATTTCATAGCATATAAAAATTAAAGGTCTCCTTCTGCACAACCCAGGCAAAGCCTAAAAGTTAAAGTAAATGTGATAATATGTTTTTATTCATCACGAGCCTATGTGTCATATATAAAACTGAAAAAAGGAAACAGGAGTACGTAAAATTAGCAACGTAGAAAGGTGAGGTAGTTTCTAGAAAATTAAATGAGGCCTCTACTCAGAATATCATCCTCACAAATTTGTAGAGGTTAAATTTCACCGCCAAAAAAAAGGTATACAAAAGTAGATCACGTAACTAAATTCAAGTCCATGGGACGTATATGGCTATTATTTAAAAATTTTTTTGATTTACTAATATTCTAACTTCACGTGAGTCTTCGTATTAATGGCTGCATTTAAGGAACAGGAGGATGTTTGGAAGGAATGAGTGCCCTTTGTGATACTAATTCACAGTGTGAAAATTTAAAGCATCTGAGGGTATTTTCAATGATGCACTCATTGATAGATAATAGTACATGCATTAGAGTGCCTTCTCTTTGATATTAGAGCTATCCAAAGCATAAAATGAAAAAAATATATAAATGGCACTATGGAAGCAATGTGTCCAGGCCAGCGGTTCTCAGACCACTGCTCTAGGCAAAGACTTTATTAAAGTCACAACAAATAAAAGTATATTAACAAATTAACTTAAGTATAAAATAATCATTATTTTGTAATTATCTAAATGCAGCTGTATTTCTTAGTAAAGAATAAATAATTCTATGAAAATCAGATTCAATATGATTCAGATTAAAGGTTTATCTTTTGACATCATCCAATTTAATATGTGTAAAATTAGAAGTTAGAGAGTCTTTTCAGCCATCTACAATATACTAATGATTAAAGATTGCTATTTATCCATTTATTGTCTAATAGTTATACTGTTTAGTTGTCAATCAAAAAAATATCCAATGTCATGCTGATAAACCAGTTCTTCAAAATAAAATATAGCCCTAAAAATGCACAAGCATTTGCCAGTGTAAATACTCCCGCCATGGTTGATTTCAAGTTATCAACAATTTAACAACCGACTGACAGGATTCCTGAAAATCTAACCATCGGTTGACTTGTGCCAGTAGAAGCTGGCTCCAGCGCCTCACCACAAGCCTTGGACAAAGACTGCTACGTGTGAAGGGCACTCAGAGAAAGGAATGACTGATCCTGAGGACATTCGGGACAACTTCTCAGACTCATCTTTGATGACAACTAACAAATCACCAAATGGAGATGCACGAACACAGCTTTCCCACACTAAACTCACAACTGCAGTTGTGTCAGAAAAATGGAACAGTACTCTTGCTTGGCCAAAGGCATGTGAGTATCTGGATACAGGTAGCAATGACAAGGGCAGGCACAAGAAGCCACACTAGTCCCAGGCAAGAGGGACTGGCCCCGTGTCTGTGCTAACACATGTCATCTCTCTATGGGCAACAGCTTACCTTCACACAGACAGTACTGACTGGAGTTCCTGTTTATACAGGTGAATACGAAGGTACGATTGAGAAGTCTGACGGACTAGCCAGAGGCACGCTGCTCTATCGGTGGAGGAGAAAGGTGAGGAGGGCCCAGGTCAGGGGCACAAACTGCAGTCTTTAGGCCAAATCTGCCCCATTGTCATGGATACATGTGTTGGGGGACACAGCCATGTCACTCATTTACATACTGTCCAAGGTCGTGTGCACGTTATAATGGCACAGCTGAGTGATTCTGACAGACAGCACATGGCCCACAGGGCCGAGAATATTTCTCACCTGGCCCTTCTGGAGGCCTTGGCTTGGTGTAAAGTAATGAGACCAGAAAGATAGAAATTATTGAGAGATAATTTACTATAGGGTTCATCGTATCCAGTGGTTGACATAAGTGATGGGAGAAAAAGAAAGAAGTCTTATGAATGATTTTTGATATCTTCTGTGGTGACGAGGTCGTGTCAGTAACTTGCACAGGACACGATAGAGAAACGCTGATTTTGAGGGAGACAGATCCTGAATGTGGTCCTGGATACGGTCAGTTGAAAGGCCTGGGGGAATCTGGGATGTCCAGGAGAAGATGCCCACTGGGATATTATTAGAAGGAGTCACAACAGGGAGAAAGAAGGAATAAACCAAATCCTCGATATAAAAGCTTATCATCATTTTTAATTACACTAAATGAACTAAGAGAAATGCCACCTTTGTTTTAGCCGGGTGCTTTGGCAATCAGAGAAACACGTAATACTGCTATGTGGAAAGACATAATTTGCAAAACAATTGTGAGATTATTTTTTTAGAAAAAAATTATGCAGTGGAAGCTGGAAAACTCTTATTTTAATGACCACTCCAGTGTTAAAGAGGTTCAGTGACTTGCCCAAGGCTCGCAGCTGACGAGAGCTGCTCGTGCTCTCAAACCAACCTCCTTCCCACTCTGACTGGGCAGACAAGGACAGGAGAGAAAGAGCGGCAGTGTTCAATCAAGAACAGTTTGGCAAGTGTTTTGTTACCTGGAGCCAAAGGTATACACGGCACAACCCTTGTGAAAAGGAAGGGTGTAGGTGCACGCAGGTGACAGAGGGTCAGCTGTTCCACTCAGAATGCATCCTGCCTTTGTGGTTGTGTGAGTAGGTCACGTGAGAGCCCAGGAGAATCCTCCCACATCTCATTTCTGCTTATTTATTATGTTCTTTAATTATGTACTAGATCATGCTGGGACTGGCCTTACAGCAATTTTGAAAGGGAATTTTTTTGTTTTTTTTTTTTTCCCAAGAATCAATTAGAACTTTACTTCCAGGCATTCCGGATCTCATGGCCATCTGGTCATATAACTTTTCTCATCTCTTTGCCCTGCTGTGACACTACAGACTGGCCACAGGCAAAGGAAACCACAGCAGCCACACACTCCTTTTCATTTAACTGGGTCTGGTTTTTCTGCCAATCTGGAAGCACACCTTAAAACTGGGAATTCCCTGCCATAGTATGTGGCCATATTTCCTTATAAATATGCCTTTTTTACAAAAATTAAATGCATTTTTAAATAAATCGAAAGGATAAAGTTGGTTTTCATGAAAGACTAAAGCAATGAATTGAAGATGGTTTGCCATGCGTCTAATAGGCATGTTGTAAATTCTAATAAACTATCTTGTCTGCTCCTACAACAGTAAATAACACTGGCACCAAAACTCTGAGATTTAAAGGTATAAAAATGAGTCTTTGGTCAAACAATTAGAGAATAAACAGTTCTCTCTAGAACATACCGAATCTTTCTATCTATAAATCTAGCTATACAATAAATCACAGTGCATATCTCTAGCGTTTCCAAGAATTAGTATCTCTGGGCAATTGCAAATAAAAAGTAAGTACTGGTGTGTACACATGTTTGCAGCAAATTTTCACAAATCACTTTTAAATAGCATCTAAACTAATAAACCATTATCATTGATATCAAAAGACTGAACATAACTAAACATTAATGAAAGTACTATGTAGCAAAACTTGAAGGATATGGCTAAAGGGATCTTATATTAAAATAAAGAATAAAATATCAATGAACATCCAGCAAAGAAGTAACAGAAAGAAAAGAAAAGTAAATTAAAGAAGGAAGATTAAAGGAAAAAATGGAAAATGGTACATTCTAATGAAACAGAAAACAGATCAGGGGGATTATTGAATCCAAGAACTTGTTCTTTGGAAAGAAAAGAAACACAGACAAACCTCTGTTGAGACAAATAAAGACAAAAAAGAAAATAGAAAAGACCAAGTAGGGGTGAAATTTTAGATTCAAAATTTAAAGAGATTTTGAAGATTTAAAAAGATAGTGAGAATGCTATGAAGGCCTTATGACAAAATGTGAAGCTAAATGAAAGGAATGAAATGATGAATTGTAATATCAGCTCTGCAAAGAAGAGAGTGCCTGATTGGTAGTATTTATTACACTGACTGCCTCGGAAATAATGATTGTGATTCTAGGTACCTAGGAAGTACTAAGTATAAATTTTGATGAAGTTTAAAAAGAACTTCATGCATACCTCAAATAATTACCATGTATAGTTTTTTTTTTTTAGGATGATAACCTAGTGCAGAATCAAATATAGCCAACTGGGCTGCGCCTGGGGCTCAAGGAGTAGGGTGCCGGCCCCATATACCAAAGGTGGCAGGTTCAAACCCAGCCCCAGCCAAAAAACTACAACAACAATAAAAAATATATTGCCAACCATTAAAGGAGAGAGAATGAAAGCCAGCCCAAAGGGAGTAGCAAATATTATAAATACCAGGAGGATCAGATATAGAGTACAATGTATTTTCAGAAAAACAAAATCAAGGGATCCTAAGTAGTCAAAATTCTAAAGGATTTAGTTTCCTTCTGAAATTCTAGAAGAAATAGCAAAATAAATAATGAAAAACTGGCAAATATATAAATAAGTGTAAAAGTACTAAATTATAAAAGGGTGAAAATAATATTATGAGGCTAAAAATACAGAGGTGATATATGTTGTTCACAATATCAAAAATCTGCAGCATTTTAAAGTCCTTGGATTACCTAAGAGGGAAGTAAAGATACTGATGGATTTTAGGCTTTGATAAACTAAACATCCCTGTTTCAATTTCTAGGGATTGAACTATTAAAATCATAGAAATAAAAGTTATAACTTTCAAATACCTAGGAGGAAATGAAATCATAGAACATATTAATTAAACATTTATCTCCGAAAGATAACGTGTCACACTAGCTAGAAAAAAAAAAAAACCAGAAAAGTCAGTGTGTTTCCATTTATATGAATCTCAAAAACTAAATATTTTGCTTAGAAAGGTATAAATACAAAATAAAAAAGGAAATTAAAGAATGCAAAAATTATGACTAGTACATTACTGTGTTTATGTTTGAGGGCAAGATGCAATGGGGGTCCTGGCTGCAAGGGTTGCCCTGGCCAATAAATAAATAAATAATGTAACAAATTCCTTTATGTACTGTTTTGTTTCTGTGATATTGCATATCAAAATTAAATGTGAAAAATGTGAAGTGGTTTTAGCCCAGTGAGACTTTTTTTAAAATTTCAGATTAACAGATGGGTACAAATGATCAGTCACCTTGTTTGTGTTTGCTAGGTAAAGTCCAAGTTTAGCCCTTCACCAGGGAGGTGTGCCATCCACCCCTACACTACACCCCTCCGCCCCTCTCTCTACCCTTGAATTTAATTGTGTTTTACTTTTATATGAGCATGTAGTTGTTCACCTACTGGTTTCATATTAATATTGAGTACATTGGATACCTGCTTCTCCATTCTTGTGACACTTTCCTTAGGATGATGTTCTCCAGATCCACCCAGGTAAATAAAAAGATGTAAAGTCTCTTTCTGGCTGAATAGTATTCCATGGTATACATATACCACAGTTTATCCTTTTGTGAGTTGATGGGCACTTGGGTAGTTTCTGTATCTTGGCAATTGTGAATTGAGCTTCAATAAACATTCTAGTGTAAATGTCCATACAGTCAAGCAACTTTGATTTGTTCTTCTGAGTAGAAATCTAGCATTGGGATTGCAGTATCAAATAGAAGGTCAACTTTTAGTTCTTTAGGGATTCTTCACACTTTTTTCCAAAATGGCTATACCAGTTTGCAATCCCACCTACTTTGTAAAAATGTTCCCTTCTCTCTATGCCCACACCAGCATCTATAGCTTTGAGACTTTAAGATGTGGGTGACTGATATCTCAGGGTGGTTTTGGTTTGCATTTCTCTGATGATTAGGGATGAGAGCATTTCTTTACGTGTTTGTTGGCCATTCCTCTGTCTTCATGGGAGAAGGTTCTGTTCATGTCTCTTGCCCAATGACAACTCAATAGAACTTAAAGAAGTGAACTATTTCCATGAAGCTTGTCTTTCATTAACTGAGAGAATGACCAATCATAATGAACACTGCCTTGACTCTCACGATTTATAACCTAAAGGTAAAGCGGAGTGAGGGAAGGTGGGATGTGTTACTTTTCTCACATAATACAGAAAAAACCAAGTTCCTCTCACCACCAAAGAAAGTCATAGTATCTTTGAAAGTTTAGATATAATTATAAATGTGTCTAATGGTATGTGAGTTCATACATAATTATACATAAATAATACATGTGTGTATATATATAATTTTCCAGCTGTTTAATGGAAATAACAAAACTAGCAAAGGGTTGGAAATATCACACACAGTCAGTGATTTTGAATGAGTATTTATAACTCAAGTATTTTGGATCATATACCATACATGTTTCAGCACCATATAGACTATCTTACGTAAACAAATAGAAGAAAACAACCTAAGCATATAATGTAAGCTCTCAACCAGGTTATTTGATGAGAGAGAATATCTGTATAATTTGTTAATCAAAAGAAAAATCAAAACCACTAGAAACCTATTTGTTGTGCATTTATTCCTGCAAATGTGTCTTCTGTTTAATGGTCTTCTAGAAATTATTAAATAATTTGAGCAATGTAGGGATCAAACTAGCATAAATCAGCTGGTGACAGGAATGAGATAGGGCTGTATAACAGAAACAGCTTATTTAAAGATTCATGTATTTTTCAATGTCAGAGAAGGCATGTCCAAGGTGAAACCAATTCAATTCTGAAACTGCATGTGCTAGATATAGTTTTTGGAAACCTGGCACTAGAAAATTGAGCCTAAGTAGATAAAGAATTACTGGCACATTTAGTCCTTTGTATAGCATTTCCCTAAAACCAAATGACTACCACAAAATAAAATGCAGATGTTAATAGGAAATACAACAAAACTAAGAACACGCAATTGAATTGAAAATAAGTCTAAGACAGAGGACACACACACACGGTGCAATTTAAAATAGTTTACTATTTATGGACACCACATATATATGTGTGTGTTTGTGTGTATGGAATCATCTGTTCACTGATGATTAAATAATATAAGCTGATACAGATCCATGAATTCCAGATACAAACAGAACAAAGAGAGCAGCTTTGAAGAAGAGTGTGGTACAAGAAAAAAATCGTACCTCAGGCAAAATTCAGTTAGAAAAATACGCAAATAATTATTAAAGGGTGAAACTGTATCTGGTGTGGAAAATATGATCACCTTCTCCTTATAAATAGCTATCTTCGTCTGAGTTGCTAGTCCAAGATGGAGGCGCTGGCCGATCCCGTGTCTGGTGGGGGTTGAGGATCCTGCCTTCTGGATTGAAGACAGCACCTTCCGTCTGGGTCCTGACAGGGCAGAAGGAGCAAGCTACAGCCTGTTTCCCTTCTAATATGGGCCCTGATCCCACTCTGAGAGCCTGGACCTACGACTTCATATAAACCTAGTTACCTTCCAAAGGCCCATTTCATAATAGCATCACATTGATATATAAAATTTCAATATATGCATTCCATAATTGTGGGAATGCTACCATAATAGCTTATAACTGTAGCTAAGAAGAGGAAAAAGGATTAGCTCCTGCCTCCAAACTGTATCCCTGATGCATCCTGGACTGATACAAGGAACCAGTGTATTTATTATGTTTGGAAAATTCATTCTATACAATTGAAAATCAAGGTTGCTCTTCTGTTATATATGGGCTATTATGGTTTAAAGACTGTCTTGGAACACATTTAGAGAACTTAGTAGTATTTTGATGCACTAATACCTATTTTAAAATTTTACCTTTGAAAAAAACTTTAATTAAAGGTGTTATTTTTTAAAAGTAAAAAATGAAATAGCTAATGATGAGGAGGGGAGAACATTCAACGTGCCCTAGCCGACGTGGCTGTTTTAAATGATAGCTCCAAATACTTTGTTGCTCCTTCCATGGGAAGTTGCAGTCTACATCTGTTCCTCTGCAATCTGGGAAGTGTCTGGTTGCTATGACCCATAGAGTGTGATAGAAATGACACTATGTCACTTCCAAGGTTAGGATATAAAAGATGAAAGAGCATCCTTCTTTACTAGAAACACTCACTCCTGGGACTTCACACTGGTATCTAAAATACCTGAACATCTTGAGACAGGTTAGGTGGAGAGGCCACATGTGAGGGCTCCAGCACCCTGTCCAGACGAGGTCTCAACCTTAGGAGTAAAGAAGCTGCCAAGTGATTCCAGCTCCAGCTCTGAGACTCCTCGGCCATCTGAGCCATGTCAGATGAGCCTTAGGCATCATTGAGTAGAGAAAAACCTTCCCCAACATTCTCTGTCTAAATTCCTCATCCACGGGGTCTGTTATTAACAAAAATGTGATTATCCACTATGATTTTGAGATTGTATTTTAAAAGGTAATATATAGTACTGAAATACTAGATGGTAAAATTAACCTTAGGACCATTTATTATCAGTGAGAAGATCAGCATATCTATTGTCTGATGCGATATAATTTAGGGGTTAAATTATACAGGGGAATAGCTTATATTCCTAGAATCCCTGGCTGAGCAAGGACCAGAAGGAAGCATCAGACAATGGAACTCGCTGATGAAAACTGCAGAGCACGTATACTGTAGACAGACCAGTCTGATGCGGAACTGTTAGTGTTCATATAGCAAGAACCTATAAACTTCACTGTTGTCAGGAAGTCACGGACTCTGCTAGCTTAAGGAACTTTTCAGAATACCTTATAAAGTAGAAGAATCTCATGAGGATCTTCCACTCTCCAGGAAGGATTTCCACTGTCTATCTCCAGTCCTTAGACTCACACTTCCAGGTCCCTGCTTAATCTTCCTTGGGTTCCTAGTTTTAATTTTGCAGTTACTTTTTTTAATGACAGCTACTAGAATTTTGACTTTTTCTGGTTTTCCACAGTCTTTATTTTTTTCTCTTTACTCCCATGCCTTTCATTGTTCAGTATAATTTAACCTTGGACTATTTGGGCTCCTGGACACTCAGTTGGAAATCCTCTGGCCAATGACTCCAATCCCTCAGTAATGTCTCAGAAAACCACTTACCTTCTCTGATCTTTGCATCCCCCACCAATACACTGGTGTATGGAATTTTGTTGCCTCAGCCATAATCATCTCTGCATTGATTTCATTTTGAGGGGGTGGTAGCAGAGAATTGATCACAGTGTCTGCTTACTAAACAAAATTAATAAATATCTATGACCGACCACATGGTGGCCATGGAAACAACAGAGGAAACACAATATGGCATCTGCAGAGATTTGTCTTTTCTTATAATAAAGAACTATCCTCGATAGAAGGGAATGTATCTCTGTTGAGCATCCATGGTGCAAAGGGCTTCAGGAGGGCCTCACATGGAGAAGTTTTAAGAAATAAGATTAGCAGGTGAAGAAGAAAATAATCCAATGATATAAATTATCAATACTTGAAGAATGTTGGAAAACACAGCATATCCTTAAAGATAGGAACTGGCGTCATCAACATAGTGCTGGAGAAGAAAGTAAATCTTACTTTGCGAATAGATGTCACAGGAGGAACTTACAGAAAAATGAGAAATTAAGATGAAAATATTCAACTTTAGGAAAATATTCAACTTTATGAGAAATTAAGACAAAAATATTCAAGTGTCACATACTGAAACCTAATTTTAACAACTCAGTTGCTCTTTGTATACCAAGATACGGACCAGATACCACTATTGAACTAGAAGAATGAAGATGCAGGATGAAAGCTGAGGAGCTAGAAAGGAGAGTTTGTGAAGATGGTAACGGATGGATGGGCATGTCTGAATGAATCGAGTGAAGCTGTAAGCTGTGTATAAATGTGCTGTTTTGAAGATTAGTCGTGATACATCTTAACATTCTAGGTTATGAGTTTTGGAAAGAATCAAAGAGACACAGCTATTCCTCTATCCCAAGCACTCATGTAGAGTTCAATGATACGGCAACTACCAAAATTGATTGTATTGTCTGTATAATTTAGTGTAGGAGACAGACAATAAGGATGTAAATAAGAAACATATTATATTAGGAGAGGTAAGCATTTCGAATTAAAACAATAAATAAGAAGTGATAAGAAGAGCTGTTTTCACTTTAAATATGGCGGTTAGGGAAAGCCTCATCAAGAAGGCAACATTAGGATAAAGTTTGGAAGAGGAGACAGACAAGTAAGTGGGTGAGTCAAAGAATAGTCCAAGGGAACAGCCAGGGCAAAGGTCCTGGGGCAGCAGTGTTCCCAGCATGCTGGAAGCAGAGTTTAGTCAAAGCAGAGACAATGAGAGGGAATTACTAGGATGTTGGTCAGAGAGGGTCCAAGGGCCTATCATGTGAGCCTTTAAATGCTACTTTGATGATGTGACTACACTACTTAAGGACTAAAGAGGGACACACTGAAAGGTTGTAAGAAGGTGAAATGATCTGGCCTGTGTCTTTGAGGGCCATTGTGTTGAGAGCAGGTTGCAAGGAAACAAGAGTGGGAAAGGAGGATCAAGGTCAGAGATCACTGCAAGGTCAGAGATAACCAGGGGGAGAAGGGAGGGCTGGGGACAGCCCGTAGGAGATTTTGTACGTATTTTTGAGGTAGAGCCAACCGGAAAAGCTGATGATTGTGCCAAAGATAACTCCAAGTTTTACAGTCTGAATAACGGGAGAAGAGAGACGCCATTTATGAAGATGGGGAATGCGATACAGAAGTAGATTCGTGAAGAGTGATCAAAATCTCAATTCTGGGTGATCTTGAGATGTCTATTAGACATTAACGTGAGATGCAGAAGAGCAAGTTGAATAGTGAGCTTGGTCAGAGATAATGAAAGTTACAGGTTTGAAGAGACTGAGTTCATAAATGAGGCACCTGGGTCAGGTATAAAACAATTTCCTGTGAGAAAGATGTGCCCATGGCCTTAAAATCCCTGTGGAGTATACTCGGTGTCCAAACCCCAGGCCTCTGCAGGCCAGTTTTGACCCCGAGCTCAGTTTTCTTGGTCGAAGGATAAACAGTTTTAACACGTGAGGCCATGCCGTACACAGCTGGGTTCTCAGACATGAACTCTTAAGGTGATTCCCAAACAGCAACCTTATTCTAATACCTGCATTGCTTTTTAAGATTATTGCAGGGAAAATTATGAGATGAATAAAGTTTGCTTTCTTCTTGTTGTTATTGGGGGAAATGCTTCACAGTCACTGTTATGTGTGTTGTTAGGTTTGAAGTCCTGCACTGATTAATAGCCACCATCCATGCTTCACATGACTTAAAATAGAAACCCCACATCACACAGGAGCCACTACTGCAGATCTTTTAAACGTGGCTCTAATTGTCAAATTGTGTTAACATTGCCTGCAACCTATTATTCACTGTGTTTACTCGATGAGTTTATAATTAGGGTTTCCTCCCTAGGAAGAACTTAAGGGTGAAATAATTACCACATGGTATTTCAATTAAAAAACTACCCACTGTTTGATGGACAAAGGTTGACTTCTACATAAAATACCAGTGCTACGAAAAACTGAGATATTTTTTAAATGGCTGATTTTTTAAGTATGTTTGAAGTTTTCACACATATATAATGCCATGACTGAAAGACCTATTACTAGAAAATTAGTAAAACTGGACTTCCTTGAAAACTAAGGTTTTCTTTGAGTAAAATTCTATCCTTCAAGTTATATTTACCCCCAGTGCCTTCATTTCCAAATTTAAAACAGAATAATGCTTTGCAAAAACTTTAGTGTCTAATTTATTACTTAAATCACCCTGGTGCCTTTTCATAAAAATAATCATTAATGTGTTTGGTGCTATTCTGGGGACTGTGCATAAAGTGTAGACGCTACGTGGACATGACTGAAGCTTACGTCTTTTATGTTTTCATCCTCAGTCACATTTCCACAGCTGGCAACTGGTTAAGTATCTCTCAGGGGTCTTTAAAGTGGAAGGAGCAACTTTATTAATTCCTTCCCCACTGTTCTGGCTGGAATAAAAACAAAAACCATACCCTGAAATCCAGCAACTATTTAACAGTATGAAGTCCTAAAAGAAGGAAGTAAAAATACAAAGGTGTCAGCTAGTTGGACAGCACCACGAGGGAACGGATTAGATGTCTGTTAAAGCTCTCAAACAAGATTTGTGCCCAGGAAATTAAATAACCACGGAGGCAGAGGGGGGCTCTGTTGGTCTATTTTGTAAACAGGTGCCAAAAAAGGAACAGAAGGTTACAAAACATTGTCTTGAATCACTAAATTGGGACAAGAAAAGGAAAAGAAATTATGAAAATATTACTTTCATCAGTTCTGGGTCTAGGATCAAAAGATTCCATCATCTCAGATAACAGCAATTCCCAGGACTTTCCATGAGCCGGAGAAAGAGCCTCGAGGGCAGCGGTTCTCAACCTTCCTAATGCTGTGATATATTTTCTTTTTCTTTCTTTCTTTTTTTAAATTGAATCATGGCTGTGTACATTAATACTGTCATGGGGTACAGTGAGCTGTTTTATATACAGTTTGAAATATTTTCATCAAACTGGTTAACATAGCCTTCCTGTCATTTTCTTAGTTATTGTGTTAAGACATTTAAGGGGTCGCGACCCAGGGTTGAGAACCACTGCTCTAGGGAGTGAGGAAAATGCTTCCTAACGCCTTGCTCTGTTACGCCCAGGAAGAATCCCGTATTAAGGGAAGCCTTCTGGTCCAGAGTGGGGCTCTTTCAGGACTTAGTTCAGATACAGGAACACAAATGGCAAGGATGTCAAGAAAAGGGAAAGAAAGGCTCACGTTTCTGAGCAAAGTCTCTGTGGTCAGACCACAAGGGCTTTGACCTGCCCCACAGTAGATAAGCAGGGGCCGTGGGGAAAACACAGTGGAATGATAACAGCACCTACCTCAGAATTGTTGTAGGGCTTCACTGAACTAATCCACAGAAGTAATGTCAGAGAACATTAGCTATTGCAGGGATTGAAGATGGCCGGTATTGACGGTTATTACTTTGAAAGACGGAGGTCAAAGGCCAAATGAAAGACAAGGGTACAATCGCAAATGATGGTGAATTCCCAGTACCAAAAACAACCCTTCAGATGTCACTACCAATTGGGGGCTATTTCATCTCAGTTTGGTTCCAACTTGCGTACAATTTTGCTTAAGACACAGCCTTAAGTAAGGAGGAAAGAATTTCGCTAACTTTGGAGGAAATACAAGAAAGGTACATTCCATTTCATTAAAGTATCATGAAATTACATTTATTCATGAAATTACATTTTCCTTCCTGAAAAAATGTTTGTCTATTGTTTATGTACAAATTATATAGTACAAAGTGTTTCTTCATGAAATAATTATTTCTTATATTCTGCTGTGAATATGCCTTTTGATTACATATGATGTCATCTGTGTTCTCATAATGCTAGTGGTAGATAAAAAAAGATTTTCTTAAAACTAGACTAAATGCTAATTACAAATTCTATGACTATATTATAGCTGTGGTTTGTAGTATCCAAGTTTTGGGGAGTGACTAATGCTATAGAGAGCCATCCAAAGATGAAAAGTGAGCCTTACAGAACTCAGTCTTAACAGCAAAGTTTAAATATCAGATTCATAAACTAATATTTTTATTTATTGTGTTAAGCTGTGCAAAGCGAATTATTATTTACCATGCTATGTGCTATTAATGATGCTACTGATTTACCTACTGACTAATTTAGGATATTTTTTCCAGCGTGAGAAAAATACAGAGGGTGTCAAAAAAAGTACACACATTTTATGAAAGAAAAAATCTATTAAATTTGTAACACTCAATGTATACTGTTAAAAGAAGACAAATGCAAGTCCTGTTGAGCACCTCTTGTAGAAGTCAAACACGACTTGTGTGTTACAAACTTAATACAGTTTTTTTTTCCCTTTCTTAAAATGTGTATACATTTTTTGGCATTCTCTGCATACCTCTGCCCTTGAAAGACAATAATTCAATAACGGGCAGATAGCAGACCAAATAAATTAACAATGAGAATTCTGCCACGGTCAAGCGCTTCATCCTTTTAAAAGAGAGAAATTGCACTGAATAGATGAAGCTATTTAAATGTGTCAATACCATAAAGGACAGCCCCAATTGGTTACTTAGTCCTGAACACGTGAAGTGCCCAAACAACTTCTGAAAACTAGAGAGCTAGTTTGAAATTATTTTTCAAAAGCAAAGACCTTTGACTTGACAATGGGTAAAATGGAAACAGCATTTATTTAATATGTCATGTAAATACCAATTCTGACTAGGTTTAGAAGAAGAAAAAAATCTATCTTAATAAGGGGAGTTCATTAAAATGATGACTTAGATAAAATATACATTATTAGTCTTGAGGGAAGCAAGATCTTCTACATTATCTTAAAAGCATTTAAATCCACTTTCCACAGAGGGCAGTATTAGAAATGATTTTTAATTTGTGTTACATGATAGTCTTTGTAGATAGACCCAGTAATTGTACACTTGTGGAACTGCCTTTTCACAAAACAACATTATCAGCATGCCACATATTATATACATATTTCAAAAGTCTTGATTTTCTTGGGCCGTGTCAGTCAGATTTCTGAGAGTTAAGGAATCTAAGGATGAAATATAGTCAATTAACCTAAAGCAACAGGTATAGCGGGTGACACGTGCTGATGTTATTTATTTATTCATTCTTTTTTTTTTCCATTGGCTGATTAAATTAAGACAAAACAATTTGTCATTTGCCATTGAGGACCTGGCACATGTTTATGTGGTGCACACAATGTTCTGTCTTTAAAGGGGACTTATTCATGACCACTGAAAGAAAACTTCCACCTTAAATCACATGCTGCCTAATAGTTGCCCTGTTTGCCCTTAATTTATAGGACTCCTTGTCTCAGGGAATCAGATTTATTCAGTCCTTATCTGCTTTTTATCCACCACTGAAGATTTAGCTTTGAAGCTTTCGTTTTAATAATTCTTTGTGATAGAGCACTCTGAGGGGCTTGTCTGAAGGGCGAGTGCATCAATACAAATTACTGATTAACTGATTTATAAAAGAGGGGCAAAAGTATACATTTAGAGACTGCCGAATTAAGGCGAGCTTGCTAGGCAAATTACATACTATTAATTAGAACTTCAGACTATAATAAATGTATATTTAACAATCTCCTCCAAAAATATCTTAATTACAGAAAAAAAGAAACATAGTTACATATAATAGATATAATATGCTTAAAAATAATTCAGAGTCATCTAAACTTTGTAACAGTTATTACTGTGAGATTTCTAGATGGTTCAAATGGCTGTTTCCACTCCTTCCATTCCTCCCTATACCTCTTCCATTTTTTTTTTATTATTGTAAATTTGTACATTAATCTAGGAACTGTATATAAAACAAGGAATAAGATGTAGTCTATATTGTAAAGCAGCTATAGTCTGAGCTCATTAAATTAACGAACTAATAAAAGAGCCACACATTGAAATGTTTTTATTTTCTAAATCATAGTGTATAAAACCAATCACATTATCAAACCACAAGGAAACATCATATTTACCATATGGTATCTCCATATATCAAGCCAAATATATTGAAGGAACATTTCAAAACTTAAAACTCGTCACTTTGACCGAACCAAATACATTTTAAAATATCTCAGAAAAGAAAACGATCTGAAGTTTTTGGTATAGAGCCAAAGTTAACAGAGAATCACTGACTCCAAAGTTACAGTGTGTGAATGGTTCACCTCTGTGTTCTAACCAGGAAAAGTTGCCATTCATTTTTGTAAGAAAAATATCAATTTATATTAGCAAAAAAAAAAAGTGAAAATTACATTTGTTGTTAGTAGAGGGTTTTCTAAAGAAATAACAGATTTATTGGTATTGGTAAAAAGCTTACTTTATAAAATGAAATGTAATTTTGAGGTACTTTAAAATGCCTTGGCCCAGCCACACTGACTAAAACCAAGTATTTTCAAGGTAGTTTTGTACAAGTCTGGTTTTTAAAGCAACAATAAACGCTCGGTGCCCATAGCTCACTGGTTAAGTCACCAGCCACACACATGCGGACTGGAGGGTTTGAACACGGCCTGGGCCTGCTAAACAACAAGGACAACTGCAACAACAACAAAAAAATAGCCAGGAGCGGCACCTGTGGCTCAGTGAGTAGGGTGCCAGCTCCATATACCAAGGGTGGTAGGTTCAAACCCCGCCCTGGATGAACTGCAACAACAACAAAATAGCCAGGTGTTGTAGCAGGCACCTGTAGTCCCAGCTACTTGGGAGGCTGAGGCAGGAGAATCGCCTAAACCCAGGAGTTGGAGATTGCTGTGAGCTGTGACACCATAGCACTCTACTGAGAGTGACAAAATGAGACTCTGTCTTAAAAAAATTAATAGCTGGGTGTTAGAGTGGGTGCCTGTAGTCCCAGTTACTTTGGAGGCTGAGGCAAGAAAATTGCTTAAGCACAAGAGTTGGAGGTTGCTGTGAGCTGTGACGCCATGGCACCCTACCCAGGGCGACATAGTGAGACTCTGTCTCAAATAAAAAAAAAAAATGCAAATGGGATTTAGTTCAAGTTTGCTGTCAGAAATATTTTGCTTTCTCTACTAAATGCGTAGCTTATATCAATTGTAGGGTATTTTAAAACAGCCTTAAAGGGGAGAGAGAGAGATGTCCAGTAGCAGAAAACCTTTATGATTTCACACATGTCCAGAAAAATATTATAAAACCCCCACACACAATTAAAGAAATAGACGATAAGAATTTCTATGTCTGTAACTTAATAAATTGAGAGCTGAATATTTTTTAATATTATTAAGATATCATGCATTATATGTGGGAAGTGGGTACTAGGAAGTATATGCAGGACCCACTTCAAGGGAAGTTACCTGACCCGGGAATAGGAACGTAGAAATAGATGTAACGTGACCCATTTCCCATTGTAAATCACCATCCTCCTCCGTTGCTGGTGAATTTCTAACTTCTGTGTCATTTTCACATCACAGAAGAGAAATTAGAAAATGCACTTAATAACTGCACAAAATTGTATTTGCTTGCCTTAATCAAGCCTTTAGAACTATAGTGGTTGTGAATAAACAAAAAAGTCTGTAACTTTATACTTCATTTATTTCTGTAGCACTTCTAATATTCATAATCAAGGCAAATGTCTTACATCTGCAAATGAACAGCCGGACTATTAGAAGCATACAATGTTATAGTTTGTATGGGTTAGTTATATTACTTAAACATATTTCAAAATTTAGAAGAGCTTAGGTGTGCAATATGTATTTTTTTCTTAGATGGTAGTGGTAACAGTGCATTAGTAGGGAGACCACAAAAATTATAGATGGGAGGGGGGCCGAGAAGATTTTTCCTTTTCACCCACCAGCCTCTCACTCATTTCTCAGTGTGTATCTTCAATGACGTCCCCTTTTCGGTGGGATCTAACTTATTAATGCCACCCAACTTTAACTCACCAAAGTGTTGGGTGGTCCACGGGTTTGCAGGGAGGTTTAAAACCATCAGCTTTATCATATCGGTTCTGAGTTATGACAAGCGATATGGCAGAGAGGGAAGTGAGAACAGCTCTTACCCCAGAATCAGAAGCAGAGTCAGGACTCCCCAATTTTCTCTGATTTTTCTGAATAACTTAAATTACTAAGATTACTAATTTCCTCGTTTAATTTGCTATAGTATATATTTGTTCTATCAACTTGACAAGGTTATTAGGAAACTCAAATGTCATAAGGCTAACAGAAATACCTTACACAGGCAGCGCCTCTAGCTCACAGGAGTAGGACACCAGCCCCATATGCCAGAGGTGGTAGGTTCAAACCCAGCCCTGGCCAACGACTGAAAAAAAAAAAAAAAGAAAGAAAGAAAGAAAGGAAGAAAGAAAGAAAGAAAGAAAAGAAAGAAAAGAAAGAAAAGAAAGAAAAGAAAGAGAAAAAAGAAATACCCTACATAACGACAGCACTAATGACAGCATGGGGTACAAGAGGAAAAATATTTCGTAATTCATGGAAAGTATATTTTTAGGATTGAAAATAGCACAACTATTTTTGTATGACGTATTTTTGCTTCTCAGCAATTCAGGTAACTTCATATTTAAATCATTAATGAGTATCTTCCAATGGTTTTGGTATTTCTGATTATTTTTAAGGGTACTGACTTGAATCAAGAATTCTTTGGACAGAAGTAAAAGAACACTGACAAATGGGACTAAAGTCAAAGGCGTGGGGGTCTTGGGGACCCGTGAGTCTCCCACAGAATCCCAGTTCCTTGCACTCTCCCCTCGTATCACCTTTGGTGGGTTTTATCCTAACATAAGCTCTCTCTTGGGGTGAAAACAAGTCCTGGGCAACACTGGCTCACAAATACCTGCCTTAACCACTTACCAGAAAGGGGGAAAGGCCTTCTAGATTGGTTCATACTGATTTTTGAATGAGGAATAACCACCTTTATTCTCAGGGAGAACCAATCACTGGTTGATCGTCACCATTTGAAAATAGTTCAGGTTTTACCCTCGTGCCTCACTCCCGCTAACTGCGTCTCTTCTCCTCCACAGCTGATTCTGCCACGTAGGAAACTGTGCTCCTCTTCATTTTTATATCCTGACTAGTAGGTATTTGTGTCCATAAAAGTACAGTGAATGAACAAATGATATCCAGGAGGGCAGTAGTGAATACAGTTAAGTAAATACAGGAACCAGCAAAACATGTTTCAACAGAAGTGATAAAATCAGTGTCACTTCAAAGGAGCAATGGAACAAACGAAAAACAGAGCTTGAAAAAATAAATTTGGAACAGTTTGCCAAGTTCAATAGATCAGTGTAGAAATTGTAAAATCTGTTGCATAAGCTCCAGTGGTCTTTGAAGTTTCTGACTTGAGATTAACATGATGGAGTAAGTTTTATATCTTAATTTCCTTCCATTCTCTCCCACAGACACAGTGTTCATTTCTGAACAGATGGTCAGATCCCTCTTGCATTTAATACACATATATTTTATCAGAAAGGCAAAGATTGATGGACGTGGCAAGAAAGAATAGTATTGGCAACAGGTCTGCGTAAAGTTTGATGCAGAGTAAGTAAAGGAAAGCTGATTCCTTAAAATTCTCTTTATGAACCATCCTTCGCATAGTGCTTAAGTATCTGCAAGCGTTATCACGGGGGGTTACCCTTAATAATGGGACACAGGCAAAAATAAGTCTGAAACTCTACTTACAATGCCATAACAAATCCTTCTCTGCAGAAATATGATGGTTTGCTGGCCAGAACAAAAACATTTCTTTCAAGGATCCTAAGATTAATTGGCATAAAATCAGGGCTTATTAATTAATTGATTAGGCCCAGGTCTAAGCGTAAAGGGATAGACAAAGCTTTCGAAAATATTCAGGGTGCTCAAAGCTTCACCCTCTTCACAGGTTTTATTCTAGTTAATTTTTTTTAATTAAATCACAGCTGAGTACATTAACGCAGTCATGGGGTACAGGGTGCTGGTTTCATATACAATTTGAAATATTTTCATCAAACTGGTCAACATAGCCTTCAAGGCATTTTCTTAGTTATTGTGTTAAGACATGTATATCCTACATTTAGTAAGTTTCACATGTACCCTTCTCTACAAAATAATGAAATGATGCCTCCGTATTTATGATGTTCCTGTGAAATTCAAACATGAAAGTTCAGTGGTAAATTTACATCTAATTCCAAAGTATAATAGATAATTTGAATACGGTTCATCTATATTTGCTGAGGGAAGAAAAGAAAAAACGTTGGAAAATATATGTTGTCTTTAATGATATAGAGAGATCTAGGACTGACCAGCTTTTTTGTGCACCATTTTTAAATAGGCTCCTTATCTACAGCAAACATATGTTAGCCTAGCGTTTTAACCCAGCGAAATAAAGTCGTGCAGTGGGGCGAAATCTGCTACCTTTTCCATACTATTTAATTTAATACATTCACTTCACAAGTTCTAAAAAAGAGAAAATAAAAAAAAAGGAAAGAAAAGGAAAATATCTACAAACGAGAAGACATGTATTTGATCCCAACAAAGCAGCAAAATGTTGCTGGCAGGACATTCATTTCATAATCACCTGCGTGTGACTAAAGAACTCCATTTTCAGTCAATTAACCACAAAGGGAATTCATGTGTGCTTTTATAAAAACTTGTAAAGTTTTAAAACTATCTTATTAAAACAGATTTAAGCAGGCTATTTTTTCCTGCTATGATGTGAGTATAAATAAAAGTAAAAAAGGAAAAATGCCCCAAATGTGTGGATTTAATGTACCTCCCACTTTGAATATACCAGTTTCTTTGTTATCCGTTTCATAATTCAATGTAAATTCGACACCTCTGTACTTTTATATGCCGCTGGGAAATTTCAGGACGCTTTATGAACACTGGACTATGTATGCATAGCACATACTTAATTTTATATATGCATCAAGAAATGTATATAAAAATAAACACATAAAGCTGGAAAAAGACATATGGTTTTTCCAGAAATTTCATGTAGTAATAACCTAGGTCTTTAGATAATGAGAAAAGTTAATTATAGCAACAAAATAATAAGTGATAACAAGTATCACAAACTGAGAGAGGAAAGGTTGACCTGGGAATGTAGTTACCTTCTTTCAATTACAGACTCCTCACTGAGACACCAGCAGAAGAATCATGTTATGTTAAATATTTGGATCCCATGAGTGAGCTTAGTAAGAGAGATTTTTCCCTGAATTTTCAAAACTAGTAATATTAGTAACAATATTGCTGGAGAAAGCATTTTATTAATACATTAAAGAAATAAAACAAGTAAAGGAAAGCTAATTTCACAGGGCTTAGTAAAAATTGGTTCATAAATTAAACCATCTTTACATAATGCTGAAGTATCTGCAAGAGTTTATCACAGGGTTTTATTATTTATATGTAAAGACCTTTTAACAGTGTACTTGATACACACCATGGAGGTCATTCTGTTCACTTACCATCCCTGGGACACACAAGCTTCTCTGAAGAGCAGTGACAACAACAGCCTGGAGCAAAATGGTTAAGCAGTTAAAATCTGTCATTTGAGTTTTCTAAACATGCATTTTTTCTGGTGTTTCCATGGCCTAATCGGCTAGCTCCATTCATTTTCTCAGCTTTTGGTCAGACTAAGAAGAAAAAGGCTGACTTGAATGTCTTTAAAGGTTATCATTTACTGTTTCTCATTTTAACAGTAGTTAGAGTCTTGAACTAAAATAACAGAGCTTTGTGGGTAGACACTGGGCTGATGGGAGGAAACGGTGGAACAAAGCCACTGCCTGGGGGTTCTGATGGGACACACTGGTGTCTGGTGATTCCTCCAAGTCAGCGGAAAAAGTACAGGCATTAGAATCACAAGGTCTTGGGGCTCAGTCTCATCTCTGACACTTTTTAGCTATGATATCTTTTCAAAGTCACTTAACCTTCCTTAGTCTCAGCAAATCATCTATAAAATATTAACACCAGTGTTGATCTGAAGAGTGAGAGAACAGGTGACATAGCAGATACTCTGCCTGGCAGGTACTAAGTGATAAATAATTCCAAGCCCTCTGCCTTTCATCTCCAAACAAGTGGTCCTGATCATCGAATCCAGTCACTTTAGTAGCAGCCTTTGAAATTGGGGTCTGTGGTTTTGGTGCCCCCGTTTATGTGCTGCCAGTGACCCAGGGACTCATATCCACACAAGAATCAAGCTAGTGGGTGGAAACTAGAGAATCGTCATGATGCCTCTCCACCAGCTTGTGCTGCAAAGGGAAGAATCCTCCTTAAAATCAGTATTATCATTGCAGCCCTGAGTGACTTTGGGAATACAAACTCATTCATAAAATTAAAACTTTTATATTCACGATATTAAGGCTAATTTAACACTTAGTAAAGTACTTGGTGTATTTCAGGGCAACAAAATTAATTCTAGAAAATAAAAGCAAATTAAGGCTTTCTCTCGTGTACCAGGACCTGCCCAAAGTAAAATTAAATATTAAAACGAGGCTCCCAGATAGTGGGCGATTCATCTCCTTGTCCACATGTCCCACTTGCAAAGCTGTATCTTACCACCCAGGGAAGGCAGCAGAGTTTTATGAGGGGAAAGAGCCAATTTCACTCTCACTGTTAATATCACTACATCTTGCTTAAAAAGTAAGCTACTCATTATAATTACAAGTCATGAATAATATATTCAGCACCAAACAAAGATTATGGTTAGGATAAGTATATTTCCAACTGGAAAAAAAAAAAACACAGAAAACTGCCTTTTACTGTTCTTCATACAGTGAAGTGATCTGTTTGACCTTTGCTTTCCATTAAGTTCAACTGCTTACCACTGAGCAAACAACATATAGGCTTGGAGGTGGCATAATTTTACCCTTGCTTAAAAGTGCAATGCAATTCAATGAACATGGATCCCTTGTCTAAAGGCTGTGTAAAATTTCATGCTAATCATTGGAGGAATCAGAGATTCATAAGGCTCTAACACAGTGGAATGGGAGACTCTCTAAGAATTGGGAGCTAACCGATGGGCACAAAGAGATATAAAGGTCAAAGGAAATTAAGACAGGGGCGCGGGGGGCAGAAACTTACCCACTGGGTTTGAAGAACATAATTTGTATGATGGGCACACTAAAGTTCTGATTTATGTATTATAAAATGTGTCCACGTAACAGAAACATTTGTAAATCCATCAATATTTTGAAGAAATAAACAATTAAAACATTTGAAAAAAGAAAGGGAGACAGACAGGTACATTTCAGACATAAGAAAGGTCACAACCAGTGTTAAAAGTGAGACAGGTTCCTACGTTAAAGAGCCTTTGTAGAAGAAGGAATGCCACGAGGGGTTCTGTAATTCAGGAACAGTTCTGAGCACAGGGCACACCCTTAGTTTTCTTTTCTTTTCTTTTTCCTTTGCTTTCTTGCTTATTGTTTTATTTCAGAGGGTCACTGTTCATCACTATTTTCACGGTCACATTTTACTACTGTTCTCTAGTGGGTTGTATTTCAGATTGTCTCTTTCTTGTTCCTGCTGCTCTCGGGTAAACAAGTTATTTATATTTTATTATGCCACCTGGGTTAAATCCTAAAACCTAATTTTGCCCTTGGATGAGCACAATTGAAATTGCTACGAGTTTCAGTGAGTTGGTGTGCTGAAGTAAATACATGTTTCATGTGTAACCACATGTCAGGACAGAATCTTCTTTAGACAGTCAGATCTAAGCGTAAGCTTGGAAACATTGTTGGTTAAACTGGCCAGTGGTTCAAAAATCAGACGTATGTGAAATTACCTTAGAAAGGATAAAAAGCGTCATGGACGTAAGGTAACATTATTATCACGAAGGGGAAATGACAGACCATGAACACATGTTTCTACAGCCCACATTAATATATAGATAATTTCCCATTTTTCAAATAAAATACAAAGAGACAAGTCTTTAAATTAAATAAAACAAAAGCCATTCAAGTTACCTAGGATGGCATGTTTAATTATCATTATCTATCTTCTGCTCTTATGATGAACTGAATTTAGGGTTCAACATTATTGAAACCCTACTCCCAAGATGCAATGTGACTGGAAATGAAACCTCTGGGAGATTATTAGGTCATGGGGTGTGGCTCTCATGCTGGGATTCATCCCCTTATTAAGAGAGACCCCAGAGAGCTTCCAGCCTCTCCCACTCATGTGAAAACCCAATAGAAGCCCCAGCCATGAGCACACCAGTAAGAGGGCCCTCATCAGGACCCCATGCTGGCACTCCGATCTCCACCTGCCAGAACTGTGAGAAATCAATATTGTTTGTTCCACCAGTCACTGGAAACTTCCAGCAGCTTGAAATGATTAATATAGTTCTTAATACATAGACTTTACGTAACCCCTTTTAGGTTGGGTAAATGTGATCTTAGATTTTGATATGATGTAGTGAGAGTGTGTGTTTGAGTGTGTGAATGTGTGTGTGTGTGTGTGTTTATTGGCTCAGATCAGAAACTTATTGGGTTGAGTGTGTCTTTAAAATAAGAAATCATTAGAGGCTACAAGATCTAACTCAGTGGTTCTCAACCTGTGGGTTGCAACGCCCTCATAGCAATGAAAACACATCACAGCATTAGGAAGGTTGAGAACCACTGTTCTAACTAGTCTTAGTCAAGCTGACACTGTTTGTAATAGGCTGAGCTCTTGCCAAATATGTCTTGAGATTCCAAAATCTCAAGCTCCTGAACACAAGCTATGATGTGTCAATTTTAATTTTATCACACTATGTGAAACTATAAAAATGTTCATGAGAAATTCATCCACCTTCTCAAACAATTTCATTTTAAATCTATTAATTCCTTTTTTGTATGGCTGCAATAGAGCAGTTATTCTCTCTAGAAACCAGAGCAATACATCTCTAATGTTTAAGGAGAGAAACACGTTTATCACTAGTTTCAAGTAGTATATTAAGTGTGTTAATGGAAATAGGAATAGAGTCGTACACAAGCAGAGAGGGAGGAACACCTGGCAGAGAACACTGAGGGGACCTGGGGGGAGGAAGGTGGTATGGAAGTGAGGCATTTAAACTGAACTCTGGGGCCAAGGAGGAGGCCCTCAACAGAGCAAATGGCATTTGAACAACAGTAGAAAGACAGTGATTATATGTTACGTTATAGCTGAATTGCCAGTAATGTGGAGGGAGTGTTGGGAAATACAGATAGCAAGTGTGAAATGGTCAACTTTACCTAAATTTAAATATTTAAAAGGGAACGAATGATTATTTTTTGTTACAATGATGGAATATGTAAAGTGTTTTTAGTGATATATAGACTAGCTTTCAAGGACTCCTCAGTGGCTAGGGGTTGACAAAAAGATCACACCTCTGCACCTGCAGAGATACTGTGAGCAGAAGTGTAAACATGCCAGCACATCAAGATGAATCACTTAGTCTATACAAATGTAGCAACTTAGAAGCCCCAGTGACAGCTGAACCAGTGGGTTACATGGTTGGATACTATAACCTGCAAGACAGGAAAATTAAAACCACAGAAAAGTCACCTGCAAAGTAGCTCCATAGAATAGGAATTGTTTGTGGGAGGGGAAGGGTCTATTGTGTGATACAGCAGCGTGCCATTTGACATAAAGGACACGTATTTGTTCTAAAACATTGCTCCTTTCCAGTGTACATTAAGAAGACAGGCTTGCTGTATGCATGAGAATAGCCAGAGAGCAGATAACCTTAAACTCAGAGGGAAGGAAGCTGTCTTCAACAGGGGACATATGAGATAGAACCATGATGGGCAGAAAGAATTGCTTCCTGCATCCTTGGGTTAAAGTTATTACTGGATAATAGCTTCATCTTGATATAAATACAGTCCAAAAAGGATATATTACCCAAATGGAAATAGGAAGAGGAGGACCACATTATATCTGGGACTGCTAATGAGAGAGTGGAGGTGGATATAGGCTGGACCTGACAAATCCAGAATTTAGAGACGACTGTTCACTGCAGTGCTGGGGCCTTTCATCTGCAGGGGACAGCTAGTATAAAATTAAGCTGATTTGACCTCAAATTTGGGTTCTTCCATTTACTATGACTGCTTTGGTCAGTTGACTGGATTTCTCTGAGATGTCCTTTAAAATTTATTTTGAGAAGATGCAAAGCATTCATAGGACCTACTATTTGATATTTTTTAATTAAAACTTGTTAGTCCATTAAATGCTGATGACTTTTTGAAGGAAACATCTCTTCTGCTTTTATAAAACTCAGCTAACTCTATGCACACAGAAAATATTTTACTTTTAACAGCCCACCCCCCCTTTTTCCTTTAGAGACCCCCACCCACAGCTGGCCTGCATCCTTCCCCTCTTCTTAGGTATCCGTATCTCCAAACACATGTGTGTGCACATGAGCAAACACTAATGGGTACGGACTATGTGGTCCTTATTTGAAGAAAATAAAATCTTACATTTTATTTGCTTTAGCCTGAAAGGATAATCTATAAAGCTAATTTACATGAAGAAAGTCTCTATCAGGATGTTGCAATCATATGCTGTAACATTTTCAGTTTGAACTGGATTTGAAACCTTACTATTAAAAATCTGAAAGGGAGTATGCTGGTCTAGTAGGCTTTACTAATATACTACTTAAATTCTAACAGTTAGCTGTGTGACAAAACCACCTCTGTGTGCCTTATCATGGGGCATCTAATTAACAATAACAGCTTATATTCCATATCTTGGAATAGAAGGAAAATAAAAAAACAGAGTTGATTGCCCTTGCTCCTGAAAGGTGACTAAGACAGTTATCCTAATTTTATGTGATCCTGTAAAGTAACTAAAATATATGAAAATATGAATAAATGTGTCTGGAAAAAGAAATATTTTGACTGAAAATTTCCAGTTGATATAACCTTCTGCATAGGTCTGAGGTTTATCTCACAAGGGTACAAGTGAATCTTTCTAAGAGCAGAATGTGAACGTTTTGAAACAATAACTGAGAAAATGACATGAAGGCTGTGTTAACCAGTTTGATGGAAGTATTTCGGATTGTGTGTGAAAGCCCCACACTGTTCCCCAGAAGTGCATTAATATACATAGTTACCATTCAATAAAAAAAAAAAAGAAATCATAGGAAATTCAGTTTTAAGACTGACCCCTACAATATGTTAGGCAAATTCTAAACTAGTTTAATAGTTTATCTGGGAGGCAGGGTGATAGTACTTCTAGTCAGTAAGCATCTTGTGAATCAGGCAACAATTTGAGAATTCTGTGGCAATGGTGGCCGTCTGTCCAGCCCTACTCATGCACACACCCAACCAGACCATCATGAGAGGATTACCTGAGTATAATTACCTGAAGGTAAAGGCAGTAGCATATAGACTTTGTAGCCTGTTCCCCATTTCCATGCTAAAGATAAAATTGGGTGAGGGGGATGGATGGGTGGAGGGAGGGTGATGGGTGGGGTCACCTCTTTGGTTTATCGTACAAGGGTACAAGTGAATCTTTCTAAAAGCAGAGTATGAACGTTTTAACTCAATAACTAAGAAAATGACATGAAGGTTATGTTAACCAGTTTCAAAATGTATATGAAAACAGCACACTGTACCCCCTGATTACATTAATGTACACAGTTATGCTATAAAAAATTTTAAAAAAAGTAAAATTACAAATAATATATCAACCACACAGAAGCAGCAGCCAGCCCCACTGAATG